>JAUMHF010000003.1:15315195-15371177 GCA_032359275.1 Microctenopoma steveboyesi | reverse complement strand
GTTTTTCCTCTCCACTGTTGCTCAAGTGGGGCTGTTGGGTTTTCTCTGTATAGTGATATATTGTGTAAGGTCTTAAAACTTACACTGTAAAGTGCCTTGAGATAACTTTTGTGGTAAAATGGCGCTATATAAATAAAATTGAATTGAATTTTAACTAGGAATAATTATTACAGCAATAAAGCTGTATTGGTTAGAAGGTGGCCTCTTTTCCTCTTCTCTTCTCTTCCAGATAGACACTGGGGTGAAACCATTCTGCAACACAGTTCACTTGTACCCTCAAGCATCTTTTTGTTGTTGTTGTTCCAACTGATTCTTACTAGTTTCTGTAGAAATCATAATTTAGGGTATTTTGCTGGGAATAGTTTTTTTTTTCTTATAAAGACTTGAAAGGTAATAAATGAGGAGTATTCTGCAAACAGAAAAGATTTGCTCTGTATTATTGCGCTGCACTGGTGCATATATTTAAGACAATATAATATCAAATAAAGCAAAATATTGTTGAAACGGGTTTAATTTGATTTTAAATGGAGCTAGAATAATTGTTAAATCAAGCCTGACAAGAAATTTTAATGAAAGTTAAATTAAAATTGAATTTCACCCTTCAACAGAAAAATCACTTTAATAATCTCACATTAAACTGCATTATAAGTTTTTATTACTGTTTTATCAGCAGAAGTGAACACAACTTTATTGCTGCTGACAAAGTTATTGAAAGCAGTGCTACAGTTTGTGATTTGCTGAGTGACTATTGCTTTCATTTCAGGCTGTGTTTAAGTCGTTCCTCCCTTCACAGGGTTGTGGATCAGGCAGCCAAAAGGCGAACAAAATGTGTTTGAGACAGATGCCAGCTAGGCTCGCTAGATTTGCCCTGGGTTATCCCTGCCACCTGCAATGCTTTATGTCTGTTCCAAGAAGGTCTCCATGTCTTCTGCATTCTGGGGAATGAGACAGACTGCTACCAGGCATGCCAAGTCAGTGGCCTGAGGGCCTGGACTCATTGCCAAGATTCGGACAAGATGAGAGAAAGGTTAATAATAAAAGAAAACCAACGCAGTGGGTGTTTTATCTGTTGGAGGACTTTGGTTTACTTTTAGCTGCACTAAGATTATGGCAGACTAAATTCTTAACTGCAACTTGATGGAGTGCTGTAAATGATATGAAGTGCTGTGAATTATATGAAAACCCAGTCTGTCTCCTAATCCATCCCCTACCAGGTGTGTCCTTGAGCCAGACACCCAGCGCTATCTCCCTGTAAGTCGCTTTGGATAAAAGCATCTGCCAAGCAAAGTAAAGTAAAGTAAAGTATATGTACAGATGTGTGAATTAAATTAAATTATAACTTATGAAAGTTAAAACTAATATATTGTCTACGAACAGCACAAACTAATATAGTTTCTACAAACGCAACCTCCTGAAATACAAATTGGTGAACCAGGTGTAGGAGGGTTCCATGGAAAGCCTGGTCTAAAATCAGTACAATTGAAAACCTGAAGGAGCCCAACCCCTTAGCTTGCGAGCCAATGGATTAAACTACCTGACCGCAGAGCCAGCTCGACCTATTTTGGTATTTTGGTGAAAACAGCATGGCCCCGTAACAAACTGTGTATAGCACTTAGAGAGAAGTTCTGGTGTATAGCTGGGAAAAGAGAGAAATGACTGATGACAGAATGTGTCCTGTTTTGAGCAGTTCGGTTGCTCTAACTCAAACTACAATATTTTCCCTAACCCTAGCCTATCCTAATCCTGCAAACACTAACTAGTAACTAACGATGTAATAAAAACATAACGATAAAAAAAGCTACTTAGCCATATGTATTATCAGACAGATTATAAACTCACATAACGCTAGCAGCTGTTAGCATGGCAGCTTTTAACTCTGGCTGCTGTTGTTATGTTGTAGGCTACGATGTGAAGCAATGCGTTGCTGCAGCAGAGCTATGGAGTGGAGAGACATCATAGATACTTTGCAAGGCTACAAGTAAAGCACTTTACAGTGTGATCATACACTGTACATATGTTTAGTGTTGAGCTGGCACAGGATGCAATCTGATGCTAACCCATAAATCAAATAGTGCTATAAACCTGTTGCATCACTATAAATCCTATGGCTTGTTATTCAATAGCAGCTGTGACAGCTGCTCTGCAGAAGTTGATATGTACTGCTTTTAAATGAACGTAATCAAATAGGAGAATTCATCAGTTCACATTTCTCCAACCAGCACCTGTTTCAAACAGCATCTGTGATGCAACCATATTTCCTCCAGGGGCTAAAAGCACAGAGCAGACAGCTATTGATGTAACCACGGTGGAGTTGTTTTTCTCTCTTTCTCCGTCACACTTTATTAAACAGCAAGCTTCTCTCTTCCTCCCTCTTCTCTAATTCTGCCACCCTCCCTCTGAGTTATCTAATTGTATTTAGAGACGCTTGATTTAGAAAATAACTTTTTAAGAAAAGCAATTAGAGTTGATAATGTCCTCTCTTATAGACCAACCCAACAAAGATACCTGCATGTTGGCTCTATTACAGATTAAAGAGCAACCAAATTATTATTGATTCTTTCTTCCTATTTAGCCAAATCAATCCCCCTCCCACACACAGTCTTCTCACTTTGGTTTTGTGTTTTTCTCAATTTCTTCCACAAATTAGGTAAAATCATGCTGCACATAAATCAAAGCTCTGCCAAATGGGAAATGCGCTAGTAAGAATTACATCACTTTCAGGAGTACAAATATTTCAGTGTTGCTATTGAGTGATGCTTTAATTCCAACATGCTGCTGTTAAACAACACAATATACTAAAAAAAAGAATCAAAAGCTCTCTGACTTCAACAAAAGCCTGTTTTTCTAATTTCTTAATTGTTCTCTGCATCAGTTTTTCTTTACCTCACTCCCTTTGAAGTGTTGATTGGAATGTCAGGTGCGATTATATGCTAAAGAGATAAACTCAGGTTTGAGTGTTTCTGTGCAGCAGAAAATACACAGCTTGTCTCTAAGCGTTATACTATCTCTGCACTGGCTACGCCATCACATACACCCATTTGAGTCAACATATTCAGCAGGTTTATAGAAAGAAAATATCCATTTCACTCTCCACAGTGCCTCCACTCAGTTCGCTTATACAATATTGCAGCTCCAGCAGTGGAGTGGCTGCATAAGAGGTTACAGCCAATTGAAAACACACAGTATTGTTGTTTATTTCTCTTTCCCATCGCCGCTCACACGCGAGCACCCATACTACACACTAGGGCTGCAATGCCTACAAGTAATAGGGGAAACTTTCTTCATAAGTAATTTCTTATTAAAGGTATAGTATATAAATGCTATTTAAAATATTCATATAAATAGAACCAGAACAGAATTACTGAATTACTACAACTTTAGACATCACGCTCTCCCAGCAAACTCAAGATACGTGCACACTGATTTGCCTGGTTGCACAGCTCTATGCAAATTTAGTGTTGCGTGCTTTTTTTTTAACTGTACCTCACCAAACAAATTACATATCAGCAGTATAATTGTTGTGCTATAGTTCTAATTAGACTACTGGTATTTGATTTTTGACTTAATTCTTATTCTGTGGCAACTGAAGTTTGCTCTCAGTGGCTCATTACAGTCTTTTCAGTCAATAAATCAGCAGTGCATATATATTATTTAGCCATTCGTCCTGTATTTGTTATGATTCAGTGCTAGACGTTAATAGTCGCATTAGTAACATATTCTGAATAATAATTAATTACATATTGTCCCTCATTTTTGTCTTGGAGCAATTTAAGAAGAGAGAGAAGATTTATTAGCTATCAGCAGCTGTGTCCATCATTTATTTTTCCATCCCCCTATTTCCACTTTACCCACCTCATCTGATCATTGCTTACTTTTTCCTGTAAGTGGTCACATCAAATCATGACTTTCCAACACAGTCTCATCCCACTTTGTTAGATAATGATGTGTCACACAATAGTAAATTCTGAGTGGGAATGATGACATGTACCTTTGAGGCTTCCTCTCTTGGATTGCTTCTATGTATTTAGCTGCATCCCACCTTTTTCTCAACTCTGTTCAGAGAAGGGACTTGTAACATGATGTCTCCAGCACCTGCCAATACAGCTCTGTTTGTTTTGTCCAAGTGCTCTTCTTGCTCAGTTACTTAATTGAGTAAATTATATTGAAAGCCTTGGTAGCTTCATAATCACTGGGCTCACAACACAACTTACACTCAACCCTTCTCTACTGGACAGCCACCGCCCAGTCTCCAACCTTCCATTTCTCTCAAAAATTCTTGAAGAGCCGTAGCTCAACTTTCTTAATTTTTCCATGAGCATGATCTTCTTGACCCTCTTCAGTCTGGTTTCAGAAAAGGACATTCAACTGAAACCTCCTCCTTTTCTGAAGCTGCAAGAGCTTCAGAAAAAGAGCTGCCAGCAGATCATCTGTCCTCATCCTTCTGGACCTATCTGCACTTTTTGACAGAGTCAATCACCAGATTTTTCTCTCAGACTTAGAAATTAATGGAAACACACTGAATTGGTTCTATTCCTCTCTTTAAGATAGGTCCTTCCGGGTATCATTGGGAGGTGAGACATCCACACTCTCTAAGGTAACCACAGGTGTCCCACAGGGCTCGGTACTTGGGCCTCTACTCTTCTCATTATACACTCATTCTCTCAGTAACATCATCCAATCCTATGGCTCTTCATACCACCACTATGCTGATGACACTCAGCTTTATTTGTCCTTCCCACCAGAGGACACCAATGTATCAACAAAAATCTCAGCTTGTCTCTCAGACATATCGGCTTGGATGTCTGAGCGACACCTCCAATTGAATCAAAAACTGAGATCTTGATCTTCCCAGAAAGCAACTCCCCTCAGCAAAACATCTAAATCGAAATAGGTTTGCTAACGTTTGGATAAACGACAAGCTGATCCTGAATGAACATGTTGCCGCGACCTACAGGTCTCGTAGATTTACTCTCCACAACATCAGAAAAATTAGGCCTTTTCTCACCCAACAGGCTGCACAGCTCCTTGCCCAGGCAATGGTCATCTCTAAACTTGACTATTGCAACTCTATCCTGGCTGGAGCTTCTGCAGTCACCATCAAACCCCTCCAGATGGTCCAAAATGCGGCGGCCAGCCTCATTTTTTTAACCAGCCGAAGTAGTATCTCAGTTTTTACGAGAACTGAATGGTAATTGCTGGTGTCTTCTTCTTGTAAGTCGCTTTGGATAAAAGCGTCTGCCCAGTAAAGTAAAGTAAGTGGTTTTATATGATACAATACTACTTTATTTTTGCTTAATGCCCAGTTACGCTTTCCCAGGCGCCACTCCATGAACCTCCATGAACTTATACTGAAGTCACACTTCAGTATAAGTACAGATACCCTCCCGTAAAATTATAGTAAGGTAACAAGTACTAACTGTACTTCATTATGACAAGTATTCTATGACTAACTGTACTTGAGTAATGAAAATACAAGTACAAGTAAATATTATTAACAACAGAATGTGGTTTAAACTTTAAATATTATAACGTAGCTCAGCTTCATGTTCATTGTTAAGTTTTACAAAGTCTCAGTTAATATTAGTGATTTGAATAACCGGCCTATCACCAAGTGCAAAAAACATTCACCTAATGCCAGGCTATTATCCAGGATAATCATGATAACCGAAGTTCATTCACCAGTGTGTACAGACAAACAAAAATAGAGACAATGTGTGAATAAAAAAATCTAAAAATCCTGACAAAAAAAGAATCTTTAATATTGGATCAAATGGTAAAAATCTTCCCTTTCAGCTAAACAAATCTGCTGGGGAATAGTAACTTCATATAGGTTGTACTTTGCTTTATATTGGAATATAAAAAGTAGTTCTATACCAAACTATGTAAATTTCAATGTTTTTAGAGTAGTATTTCCTATTTTCCTATTTCACATACTGGATCTGTAGTAATTTACTTTACGTTGAAGCAACATCTTATTTTATTCTTAATTTGTTATGAAAGTCCAGCAGTTTGCTTCATCACCACTGTGACTGTTACATAATGTTATATAGAACCACTAGATCACAATCTGACAATTACTGAAGATCTGAATTAGGATTATATATAATATAGTTATGATTAAATTATGTTTTCCAATTTCCCAGCTTTATTTTTAATGCCAAACAGTTCAAGAGCAGACACGGGCTTAGTACTACAATTATCATTAAGAACAATGCTTAGACAGAACTGGGAAGGCCTTCCGTTTGCTGCAGCCCAATGGTAAATGCTTTTTAATGATTTTGCAAAGACACCCTTAGTGAAACTCTAATGGCTGTCAATTCTCTGATTAGCCACTTACATGAAAGGAAAAAGCAATGTCTGAGGAAAACAGTGGCAAAACACGGTAGCAAATGAGGAGATGAGTCAATTTGCTGAAATTTTATTTTTACCACTAGAAAGAGGCAAAGCAACAATAAAAACTGTTTTTTTTACCTTACTGAACCCCAGAGAAGCAGAATACTCTGCACATTGCAGCAGTGATGATAAAAATAGTATACATATAACATATAAAGTGTTGCTCAACTGGAAAGTCCTGGCAGACAATTAGAGACCATCAGCACTGACCATATGTTATGGCAGAAACCCAACCCTATAACAGATCCAGCTTCTGTAACGTCTTTTTTTATGTCAGAGTGTGAAGGGAAACAAGGCTGGAGCTAATGTGTCTCGACATTTTCCTCCTCACTCATCCATCTGCTCTGTGTCTGATGAAGAGGCTTCCAGAAAGCTCCCAACAAGTTGAACAGCACTAGAGATGACACCACGCAATACATCACCTGTTTCATCATTGGTCTGAGTCCAGTAGCAGTAATAGGATCAGGGTTTATATCATAGAGTACAGAACTCAGTACTTTATACAAAGACGAGGAAGAAATGGATTAAGAGATTGTCTTGATGTTAACTATCTCCCATGTAGACCCTTATATAGGTTTGGTGAAATTATAGTGTATAAATATGGGAAAATAAATATGATTAATGAAAACAAGCCAATGCTGCTACTGCTACATTCATGTGAAAGTTGCCAACATTCAAATATTCATTGAATACAAAAAAGTTAATTTCCTGCCGGATCCTTCGTGTCTGCTCTGTGTTCTCCAAATCCCAGATTAACTAGATCTAAATATGGTTATATCTAGTGTATGTGGCTCTGATCCCTCACTAGTCACTATTCAGTGGAGCTGTGCGTAAAAATATTTGACATGTTATAATGTTCTTAGAGTCCTTCGGGAAAAATATCTGAAAATTGCTTTCAGCTTTTAAAATCTTCCTTCTAGTGGGTTTTCTGTAAATCTCATATAGAGGCGTTCAAGGGAAAGACTGCAATATCCCTACAGTCTGACCTGTCACTAAATGTAATGCTGTTTATGAACCAGTCGAAGAACAGAAAAAAACTGGATAACAAACATTCTACAAATGTATTTGTCTGTCTATGAAGCTGGACATATTCCCAGTTCATCCCTAGATAAATGTAGTGTGTCCGTGATAATTGAAAACAAGGTGGGAGGAGGGCAAGATATTTTAAATCAAATGGTTCCTGGAATTACTTAAATCACTGGGAATAATTCAAGTTTGTGTCATAGAAATCTGTTTGTAGATTTGGAATATGTTCCAGTGCACAGCCTGGCCATTCAACTGACAATGACGCCATTGTATCACAGCCAAGTGCCAGATTCTTTTTCACAGCAGTGGTAAAACCGTCGTTGGTTACTGTCCATGCAGGACTAAGTGCTGCTGGAATGACCTGGTTTGACCTACATTTCTGCATTAACTGGTCGTAAAAAGGCGATCTAAGCCTCACTAGACTAACACTGTTAGTGTTAGTACCAGCCATCAGCACATAAACAATTTCAAATGTCCAGGTGTTTTTAGTTGTGTTTTAGTTTTTTAACATGACTGCACGTGTGAGTCCAGTTTGCAAGACACATACTGAGCCTCTCAGTCCCTTAAGAAGCTCATAAGCTGTGGCCGTGCTCCTGCTGGATGCTCGACTGATTCTTGCCTCAGTCAAACACGACAAGGGTTTGGAGGTGGTGAGGAATGACTGAACGGCAAAGAGAAAGTGAGTTACCATGACATACAATTGTAAGCTGAAATATCCTGTTTTCATTCCAGTGTTGCTGCCTCACTGTAAAACAACAGTGGCTATTTGTGGCCCTCGAGGACCGATGCTGGCCGGCTTGTTTTGCAATTTTCTCTGCCCTACACACTGCAGATTACCTGGATTGGGTGTGTTCAGCCAATCATATACTTGAACATGTTTTAAAAGTTTGGCAAATGATTGCATTTCACACAGCACCTTAAAGTGAGGTTGTAAAAATGTTCTTACATCCCAGTTTGAGCCATTCATACAATTGTGCTCTTGATTGGTTTTAGAAAGGCTCAGAAACACTCACACTCAACACATGTAGAGCCCCGTGTGTCCTCTGAAATCCAGAGTCTGATACACGAGCCAAGTGGCTTAGCGAATAGCAAATTAAGTGCCTTGCTTAAGGGTCCATCAAAAAGTCACTTCATCCTTCCTCCATATTTGGGTTTTTGCCAGCCTGGGGAGCCAAGCTAATGATTGTTCAGTCACAGTGTAGTTTCTGAAAGAGAGGATGAGAAGTCAGTGTTAGAAAGCCAGATTGTCTAATGTGACAAAGATCAGTCTAATAAGTAATTAAGAATTAAGGGGCTGAACTGTGGGAGCTGCAACAATCATAATGCAAATGAATAGAATACTACAGAGAGTAAAATTCAACACTAATTAAATGTCAAAGAGGCTTGCTGCAGAAACAACCTGTTTAATTGCACAGTGCTAGTAGAGAGGCAGAAAGCAGGAGTGACTCACCACACGTCACACCGCAGGACATGCATGTAGCTCTGGAAAGCTTGCTGTTGGGTTGGGTTGAGTGATGGATTTGCAGTACCAAGTGGCCCATTTGAATTCGAGCACGCGTAGTATTTCTGCTGAGCATTTCATTTCCCAAAGGGCACATCAGAGTCATCAGATAACTGTTGATGAGCAAGTGGAAAGTGTTCAGGATCAATCAGCCTTTGTTCAACGTGGACCACATCGCAATTGCCGTACAGCTGGACCTTTCCCGCGCCTTGATAAATCCTTCAGATGTACAATACAGGGATGTAATGAGTGAAGGCACACTGGCTGTAATGACGAATGGATGAGTAGTAATCAATAATGTACTGAATGGACCAAAAAGGCTCTTTTCATCTGGATCTAACCCTAAAGAGACTAAAATGTGCAGTATTGGGCATCAAGCAAAAGAGACAGGATGCACAGTATGTAAGTGCATATCCATCCACTTTTACTGTCTGTGGATTGTCAAGTTGCCCAAAAAAGGGGGGGAAATGCTAAATGAAAATAAATGCAACTTTAATGTCACACTCAAAGAGACAATTCAAAGTAATTTAGCACATTTTTTCTCACACAAATTAATGGAGCTGACATAAGCAGGCCCTCTCCTGCAGCCCATGCTATAAGTCTGTTGGCTGAACCAGTGACTCCATGGCAAAGGGAGTCTGTTGAAAAAGAGCCAATGCCAAAACGGTGTTTCCAATCTCCTGTGGGAAGGTGACCCAAACTCCTCTGTGCTAAAGTGTTTGTGTCCACATATAGTATAACATGTGAATAGATCACATTCACTATAGGTGCTGGGTCTGCGTTGCTCATTTTCTGCTACTGGGACAAACACATTTTTACTCATGTTTCACAGGAGGAGTCTCGTCTGGGAGCTGCTCAGACAGTGCTGCTGTACAATAAAAAGTCAATGTATTGCTTGGAGGGCTTTCTTAGCTCATCAATAAGTCTTTATTGGTTGAATGTAGAAAAAGAATGTCAGCTGGGAATAAGCAGCAGTGCAATAAAACCTCAGTAGCTCTGAGGGCTAATTGTGACTGACCAGCGGCTCTGCTAGTACATTGCTGCTGTACACTGGAAATCTTCAAACACTGTGAAATAATGTGTTAAATGACAAAACTGTGTGAGTGTGTGAGAGGCTCATAGTGACAAACCTACACAGAAGAATCAGCAGTAACTGCAGAGATGGGTTGGTCCATTTAGTTCCTGTTTCTGGCCATTCTTCATTAGGTTTCTGAGCACGCTATGAACTATCTTTGTATTCACACTTTACTCATTTATGAGAGAATTTAAAAAACTCAATTATTGAAACCTTTCTGTTTAATCTGTGTCAGTTCTTCAAAGTGAAATACACAAAAAATAAATATTTCTGTGTATTATGAGCACATACACGTGTAGATTTCACGTTCAGTGTTGGGCTCAGCTGCTTCCACTGAGCCTTATTAGCTGCAGTGCCATGCCAAACAGCTCAAAGCCCAGCTGAGCATAAGAAGCTCCAGCTGTAACAGACAAATGACATCACCTTAAACACATAATTGTTTTGAGTGATGTTGGTGAATGGGTAAAAGCCACTCTCTGCGTTACGCACACCCTTAAACGGCCTGGACCACTTCTTTTCACATCTTCTAAACACACACACGCACACAGTGAGTTCATATTGTTGTCGCACCCGTTGTTGTGTTTCCACAGCTCTTTCGTGCCCCGCTTGACGCCCGTGATCGTATCAACGCGCAGCCCTGACGTCGACGCAGGAGTATATAAGAGCGCGCGCGGTGCGAGGGGAGGATGGTGGTGCGCGAGGCGTCCGCACAGGCAGAGAGCGCGCGCGCACACACACACAGCTGACTGTTCCTGAGGGGTCACTCTGTGGTTCTCCGTCTGGACTTAAAAAAGCTCTTCTTTGCTGTTTCTCCCTCTTTGTGCTTTGCTGCTTTGTTGTTGCCTCCCATCGGACCAGGTGGCCCTCTTCCTCACATTTAAGTTCCTTCACACAGTCGTGAGAGGCAAGTTTTCAGCATCGGGTACAGCGGACACGCGCCGGAACATGGAACCCTACACGGTCTCCGGATCTCACCTGTCACTGTCCGACCTTTACTCCGTCATCCCCTTTAACGTCACCTTCCCGGACGACGAGGGCAGCTTGATGAGGGACCGGCTGCAGAACTACACCGGGCCGATGAGGAGCACCGGCGGTATAATCATTGCCATCTCCATCACGGCTCTCTACTCCGTCATTTGCGTGGTGGGACTTCTGGGCAACGTCCTCGTCATGTACGGAGTGGTCAGGTAAACACCGGCACCGTCGTTCCACTGATTTTGTCACTTGCTTCGGTAAAAGCAGCGTCCACACACACACACACACAGACGGTGACGTGTGTTCACTAGCGCACACGATCTGGAGTGTTGATTGTTTTTACTTTGCTTCCTTCCAGACACACACTTTCTGATTTTAATGAAACTATTTGATGTCCTTTCTGTAGTAAAAGTGAGTATGTTTAGTGGGCTGTGTTTTGTTGGTTTTATGTGTGTGTGTGTGTGTGTGTGTGTGAGCTTTGTAATAAATACACATTCATAAGCATGCGTGAAAACTCTACACTCCGTGTAAGGTGATCTGCATAAAACATGAGATTGTTCCTGCATTATTTCTGCACCGTCTGCAAGTTTAAGTCCAAGGAGGGTTGGGGTGTGGGTTAGAGCGCGGAGGGGGGTGGGCTGGCTGAACCTCAGCTCTCAGCTGCAATCTCTCAATTCCAACTGACTCAGTCCAGTCTCACAGGGAGTCTCCAATAACTCATGAGATGTTTGACCACTGCTTTTCGAAAAGAGTCTTTCTTCACGCATTTTCCTCTTTTGCCTTACATTATAACAGTGCTTTAAACTCTATGAAATGCTCTACGAAAGCTCCAGAATAGATTGAATTTGTGCATTAGGCAATGTTTGCAGTATAATTGTCAGTTCGAGGTCACAGTTTGTTTTTCCCTCTCAGCTCTAAAAGCAATATAATGAAGCCTAGACACCACTTTGCCATAATAATTTCCCTGAGAAGCCTCCGAGCCCAGACCTGCGTGACTGTCAGGACTGAAACAGCATCTCAGCAGTTGTTCTCCGGCTGACAAATTAACCAAGCAGGTAGAATCACTACCATTACCATTAGAGCACACAACAAAACGCCCCGTTCCTGTAGGATTAAGACATGAAGGGCTGTTCTTGTTTTTTCAGCCTGTTACAGGCTCAAATGGATTCAGTAACACAAGGTCTAAAGGGGTGGTTTCACATGAGTGAATAAAGTGAGGTAGAGTGAGAGAAGCAGAGGTACAGAGATGAAGATGAAAACAAGCCATGTGGTGTGCATGTGGCCAATTTTGGATATTGAACCAAGACAGATTCATAAATATTTACAGATGTTCCCATTATTTCAATACAGGAGGCAGAGTGAAAATAGTGGGCAAAACGAGACACAGAAGAAAGGATGCAGAAAAAGAGAGAGAGAGAGAGAGATGGACGAGAACCTGGAAAAGACAGTCAATCAAATTATGCACTAACCGTTGACCTGGTGTTTATGTTTGTGTGAGTGCGGGAGAACTCAGAAGCGACGCCAGACCCTCGATCCACACACAGAGGCTGAGCACGATGTATGATCTTCTGCAGATACTGATGTAGTGATGTAATAACAGTGGTACAAAGATGGGTAAACGCTGACATTATTATCATTCATCGTCCTTTTGGTTTAAAAACTTTCTCTGTTTCACACTGAGGTTTATTTGTCTATGAATCTAAATAATAGGGTTTAGGGGTGTTTATTCTGTACTACCCTCATGGTAGAGATCAATTAGTGCAAAGAATAAAACAGAGTTATGATGGAGTGACTGCGGAACTAGTCAGCAGGGCACAACCACTGCGGTGTAATTCCTGAGCCATAGTTCAGTTCCTCCCTCAGTGATCTTACTGCATCATGGACATTAGTGTCCAGAAATACTGGACACTAATGAATAGAACTAAAAAGGGGTTTGATTAAAACATCTTTAAAACATTATGTTGCCGTTATTACCTATAGTTACACATCGAGGGATTACACAGTCAAGGAGGGATTAGAAGAGGAGACAAGCCCTCGAGCGCATTACTTTACTTACAGCTAACTGAACTTATAGATGTAATCAGGCCACAGAAGCAATTTGATGCCACAATGGATTTTAGAAAGTTCTGGAATGTTTACTTTATATTTCTAAAGTCTCTGACATTGTTTAGACCAAGCAGTCTGTTGGTATTTGCTCTTAAGAAATCACTTACAAGCTCAATTAAAAACTCATTTCAACAGAAGTTATAGTTGGAGTTTAGTCTGTGTCAGTGTGGAAGCTTTCACCTCTGACTTCATGCATCTTATAAATACAAAAAAACTCATGAATTTTGGATTATTTGCACCATCTATAGATTCTAAGATCGAGACACTTCAATGCACACAAGCTCCATTCATAGCGGAGCCTGCATGGATGCTCACGTCAGTGTGCTCAGGCGTTTTGGGCTGCTGTGGCACGTCTGGTGAGAGTGATGCCTCACGCCAGTGGAGCTGCTCCACAGCAAGCTTCTCTTACCTCCCGCCCCTCCCCTATTTCACCTTTCCTTCCTGCTGCTGCTACTGTTCAGAGATCAGCATCCAGTATGAGGCTTAAGCCAAAAAAAAATCTGGGAAATGTTTTTCTTTTTTGGATAAAAATATTGTAGCTTGTTGCCAGTAGGAGCTTGACTGCGCATGTGTTTGCGGGTGTGATTGCAGTCTGCTGGTCTGTTTATTTGCTGAGTTGAGTGAACATGACCGCTGTGTCTTCGCTGCTTGTCTTCCGTCTTCAGTCAACATGTAACATGTATGTGGTCTGAGTGTGTGTCTGCTTTTTTTTCCTGGAAGAAGACCTCCAGCTGAACGTCAATCTGAAAGCAGCCCAAAAAGTAGGAAATAGGAGTAAAGAATCAGAATAGTGATACATGAAATACATGAAAACTACAGATCGGGATTTAATTAGAGGATTAAATAAACACATTGTGACTAGTATGCACTGTTCCCAGTTTCCCTATATGAGTATTTCCATCTGCATTTCCTGTTACTCTTATACCCCCTTATACACTTGGGTAAAAGATCATTTGATGGTCACGACTAGACTCAGGTGAAAACAGTTGTTACGTTTAAAGTAAAGTAAAGAATCCATCACATTTGGTTGCAGATCCCCTGTTTGCCATAATTGCTTTACACCCATGTATCTATGACATCAGTAGAGTGTTTTTTTATACTTGACAAAGCCCTTTGTTTCTGTTTCACCAAGAAAAACACATATTCACATATTTTACTAACACAGGACTTATTTATTTTATTATTATCTAATTTATATATATATATATATTCCACCTTATTCATGAATTTGAATGTGATATACTTTCTTAATACAGTGAAGGGGATATAAATAGGTGCAGCATCACACAGTCGTTTGTTTTGAAGCTCGTTTTTGTTGCCATTTTCACTATTAACTTGGTTGCATTAAGACTGTCTTAATAAAACCCAGCACCCCCGCGACCTGAATTCTTATAAGCGGTTGATCATGGATGAATGAATGTATATATTAAGTTTTCACGTGAGTAAAAGTTTTGGTGTGTAACAATGGACCGACAGGAAGGTGACGACAAAGGATATTTTACTTAAAGACAGATATGTCCCGCCCTCCTCTGCCTCTGATTGGTGGAATGCGTTTGCACTAACCAATCGTTATCTCAAAAAGGGTTTTATCCAAAGCGATTGAGAAAGCCCTCTGGAATGGAAAGGTGAAACGTCGTCAAGAAACCAAACAAGTCCAGTTACTTTGGATAAAAGCCTTTTTGAGATGACCATGACCTGGATGACTGAGAACCTTCACTGATATTTAACCAATCGTTAGTTCTCCCAAAACGTAACTAAAACAGACAACGACGACAGAACAATAATTGACGTACCTGCAGCAAATAAATGTGCAGATAAATGATGAGTGTTACACACAGTGTAGGGACTGAAAAGCGCATACCTGCATATACTCTGTATTACACAGCAGAGTATACCCGTAACACGGGGGTTTAGGAGAGGGTATGCGCTGTGACGACCCGATGAGAAGTGGCTATACGCTGTATACCTGCCTATACCCTGGACCACACTACTGCTTCTGCCATCATCTCTCTTTTCCTCGACTACTTGACTGCTCTTTATAAGCTGCCTACTACACCATTAGTTTTGTTATTATTTTAAAGTCTTAATTGAAGTACTGGCTATGCCCAGGGTTCATGCAGTGCCATTGATTGCCTCTCTCCTTAAATACATATTCAGTGTTTGTGTTGATTTACTCTTAACTAATGGATTCTTCCCAGGGAAAAGGACAAAGCTAAAAGTCATTTGTCAAGCAATCAACACCAAACATGTCATATATCCCTTCATATATACTTTTGAATCACAGGACACAAACTGTGTTATGATCTATGGCAGTAATGAATGAAAAGGATGGATAGATGGAGAACGACGTTGGCTAAAATCACGAACTACTGTAGCCTAAACTTTAATCATGAGAACACATCGGCTAGCAGTAATTATCATCCATTCACTGTGTGGTGCTAAGGTGTTTAAACTCTTGAAACACTAGTTCAGCATGAAGTCAAACACTAAAAGAATTAACTGACTGAATCACTCGTGTCTGGAAGGTGTTTAAGTTCATTTCCAGTGTGCAACTTGATGTCCGACGAGACATATAATTAAAGAAAAAGAAATTATTAAGTGCTAACCATTAACCACTGTAGCTGACAGCAGCAGTCGTGCCTTCTGGCTGATAGAGTTTGAAAGAGCAGCCTGTAAGTTGAAAAAGGTATTTAGGGCAGATATAACTGACCATGCTGTGTAGCTCCTAGAAAAGTGCGAGCGTGCATCGTTAGAGAGGGGCATCTAAACCACACGAACATCAGTTAGAAAGGTTACAGATGTGCAAACAAGACATCTGCTCTGTAAATAAACTAAGAATCTAATCTTGAAGATTAAACAGAAGATACAAGTCTTGTCTTATCAATGACACTAGGATGGTAATACAACATCACTGTCCAAAACGCCTCATCAGGTGGTGAGTTTCAACAATAAAAACAGCACACAGTAGTGTAGTAGTGTTGCTTTTTATTAGGAAAATCACTGTGTCTACTCATTTGTGCATTAACATTAGAGAACAGTTTTCAGTCAAGAAGGAAATGCAGTTGGTGGCAGAAGCACCAGCTGCAGATGATTGGACTGTTGAGTCCAGTACAGCTACATGTTTCACTGCAGACACAGCAGGAAAGTCACATCTCTTCACCTGCACGAAAGACAGAGAAGCAGCTGTCAAGGTCTGAGCAACCTGCACAGAGCAACAACACAGCACCTTGAGAAATGGAGGAAAGCTAAAGCTAAAGTGCACATTTCTTTGTGTTTGATCATTGTGTGAGACACACAGTGGCAAGCTGACAGCGTTTGGTTAATGATGGCCCTACTTTTAGTTTCTGCTTTTTACTGGTGGCTGAGGAGTTAATCAGGTGTTGCTTTGGTTTTTTGTCCTAATTATGTGGCAGAAGTGTGCGAGGAGGAATGGGTGGGACAACTACGACAGCAGGGAGGAAATGAAATAAAGTGCTTCACAGGAATCTGAATCAAGCCGTTAAATTTAGACTTCCTGTCATATACACTAATTGCTTCTCCAAGCCTAGAAGAACAAGAAGGAAGATGCGTATTAAAAAGCTTGCCCCTCCTCCTAAATTACTGTATGTACTGACCAATTAGGCCCAACCATGACATAACCTCAAAAACAGTCATGTGATTGCAGTTCTTGCTGCATTTCTATACAGAAACACCTGCCGCAGCTTGGAGTGAAATTAGAGACTTTTACTTTTACTACCAGCGACCTGCGATTCTACACTCACATAACTGTGTTGAAAACTAGGCTTCACACAGATGGAGGGTTTTTTTTCACTCTGTGAGATTAAAATAGTTTTTATTTTGTCTCAAGATGGCTGTCATCCAAAACTCCAGCTGGTTCTTCTCTCGTGTCTGATGCCGTTTTATATCTCCTCTCTAAGCAAGAGCTTTATATGTGTTTCCAGGCATTAAAAGTGCTACATTAATATTTTTCTTCTTTCCCAGACTACTTCCGACATAAAAACTTTTAGTGTAAGCTACAGATTACGTTCAAACAAACAAGGGATTGTTCAAAATTGGAAATGTGTTGCTAATCTACAATGAGATGAAATTTTGATGAAGATGCTTGAATATTGATACACAGACATATGTTGGTGTCATTCAGAGTGAGTTACGCTTTTCAATGGGCATCCATGCCTCTCTAAGATATCACAGAAAAAAGATGGATGCATGTGAAAGTTATGTGTGATATGCATCAATGGAGGATGGAACAACCCCTATAAATGGTAGCAGCTGCAGCAAACAGACAGCTCCCCCTGTGCCGTCTGTATAGATACAGTGTCACTGGTTGTGCACAAAAGCCAAGTGACAGGTCTCTTTGCAACAAAAACGCAGAAAGCAATAATAATAACATACAGGAGACTCCCACAACCTCCAGGAGAGGCTGGACATCAGTAAAAATATTTTCAACTTTTTTCTTGAGCACAGATGTAATGTAGATATGGGAGCCGACAGTGATTTATTAAAACAGCTTATGAGACTAAATGCAGCCTTCACAATCACATTGTCTAACTCAGCTGGAGCCCACGTTCACATCAGACTCATTTTCATAGAGCAGAGAAAACAACAACCCTCAGATCCCAGCCACTGATCACTGGTCAATGGACCATCTGATATCAACAGTTTAACTCTTTGCCTGATTTTAAACTCAGATGTGGACTGACAGTCCCTGCTTATTATTACATTTAAATGATGCACTAGAAATAGCTTCTCAGCAGATTTATTGGCCGAACTGATGTTCATCACTTTTGTGTTGATGAAAATTAAGCATCAAGTCCTAAATATTTGAACCAGACCTGCAGCAGTGCTGCTTCTACTGCGCAGCTGTTTGTCATTTACATGATCAACCCAATGCTTACAATCACATTATAATAGTGGGTTTTCTGGGAGTCAGAAAACAAGCACACAGGACTCTACCAGAAAGCTAAGACAGCAAAGCTAATCAGATAAACTTGTGAATTAAGACAAAGCTGGGTAAAACATGGTCAGTAATAAAGCAAGGGAGACTAATGGCCATACATTTCTGAAAGGAACTAAAGAAGGGTTATATGAAGATATACATTAAATATGTATGACAACCAAAATGCACATGCAGTGATTAGTGTATCTACATTCAATATGAAGCGTGTTTTTCTATTGATCCTTCCTTGATAAAGCAGCGTGTTGCGCAATTTCCTTTTTTGACTGTGAAGTTTAAGACGTGGTGCTAAAATAACAAGAGTTTTTATTTATTGTGTACAAGTAAAAAGACATTAATGAGTTTAATGATTACAAATGCCTCAGTGGAGTCTTTATATGAGCTTGTGTGTTGTGTGACTATAACTTGCAGCGAAAATGCACCACCAGCAACACCCATAATTATTGCCTGTACAGCTGGTGTGAAAAATCAATACACATATCCATTTAGACATCGGGCTTGGACGTATTCTAATGGAACAGACCATTAAAGATTGAACCACTAATATGTTTTTTTGTTTTCCCCATTTTCCACTAAAATATTAGATACATTGGACATAATGTGTTCTACTTCGATCCAACTCTTTATCACTCAAAAAAGTAGAATGGAAGATAATACATGAACCATTTTAATATTTCATCAGAATAATATCAGTGTATTGTACATTTAATTTTATACTTTAAGACGTATTTTGATTTATTCATTTGTCTTCTAGAAAAATAAATGTAGGTGATATTTATTTTGTAACGGACCCATCGTAAAAGGTTTATGGTGTGTGAGACATCTGTGTGAAGCTGTCAGTACTAAAGTAGAATGTCTGACCACATTCAGCTGTTGATCTACCAAACAAAACAAGTTCCGTGCTTATGACCTTTTCCCGCTTCAAATGCCTGAGAAATAAATTGCCTTCATCTAATGCACACAAAGATTAATGCACTCTATAATTCTAAAAGCTCTGATTGCTAGAAGTATTTTCTTCTCACAGGTCTCTGATGCTGTCCATCCATGTTGGCAGCTCGCGCAGAGGCCAGCAGGACTATTGAAACTGTGGAGAATTAACTGTACATTTAAGCCATAAAAACGCTGGAAAATGAATTTCCAAGTGCAAATATTACACAACAGAGACTTCATACACAGCTGCTCTCATTATCACACGCTTCTCTCTGCTCTGTTATCACAACCAGATACACCAAGATGAAGACGGCCACGAACATCTACATCTTCAATCTGGCTCTTGCTGACGCCTTGGCAACCAGCACGCTGCCTTTCCAGAGCGCTAAATACCTCATGAACACCTGGCCATTTGGGGAGGTCCTGTGCAAGCTCATTATAGCCATTGATTATTACAACATGTTCACAAGCATTTTCACCCTCACCATGATGAGTGTAGACCGCTACATCGCCGTGTGCCACCCAGTCAGGGCACTGGAGTTCCGTACTCCCGCCAAAGCTAAGATGATCAACGTGCTCATCTGGGTGCTGTCCTCAGCTATTGGTGTGCCCATTATGATCATGGCTGTGACCAAAGTGGCAGATAATGGTGAGACATTTTTCCTTTCCATTCTTAATCTATGTTGATCTTTGTTTAATGTTTGACGTAAGTGTTGGGTGAGAGTCTAATCTCACTGAAAGTGCTGCATAATTTCTCCATATTAGGCCTAATGTAAGGCCATATACCTTAATGAGAGCTGCTTAAATAATGCATAAACACAAATTTAAAGTCATGATGAATCCTATCCAAGCATAATATTTCATTTTAATTAATGGATTTTCTGTCAGCGAGGGCAACACTGATTCCTCCATGTAGTACTGGTTGAAGTTTTAAAGGGGGTAAATAATGAGCCTTAGTGGATTCTGTGCCCTCAGGGCTGACCAAAGGCTGTCTGAAAGAGACAAATACTTTCTTTCTAATGACTCTTTAAAGAATGTTTATTTAAAAGGTAATTGACTGAAGATGTCTTAAATACTGGACATAATTTGCACCCTTTGCTAATTTTGAGCTCCAGTGAGAGCGACAGTGTGCCCATTGCAGTATTAAACAAAGTGTGAAGTAACATATCACCCATGTGACAGGACACAAACATAGGCAGCCCTGTGTCAACGTATTTTTATCTGCCAAATATCCAATCTGCATTTGTCACATTTCAACATCCAGATATGTGACTGTAGATACAATAAATTGACAGTAAAATGATTTGGATTAGTTGTATACTAATGTAATTTTTAGGAGACAGATTTACTGGACTCCAGAGGCCCATCACACCCAGTATTGAGCAGTGATCCGGCAGCACAACTTGAGTTAAGATAGGCACCAAACAGGTGGGAGCATCACCACAGTGACAACTAATACTCATTTTCCTTCCCCAGTTTGATGTACATGAAACTAAATGGGGGCTGACCTCATTAAATAATATACAGAATTTTATTAAGTGACTAGAAATCCAGGAAGCTACTTTATTGTTTGCTAGTGCACTTGCAGAAGTAATTGTGAACTCAAAGTATGTAAATTAGGTGTAAAGAAAGTCCGTGCAAGTTTCAGGTTAATTATAGACACACAGGTGGGGGTGGTGGAGGGCGTGTACCACCGTCAATGTATCTGTTCACTTTCTTTCACACAGCCTGACTGCAACAAGCTGCTTATTTGTCAAACTTTGAACACCCTTAGTAACCTTGTTGGATTTCCAAACAGCATTACAGTGGGCTGGTTACTGTAGCAATCCCTCATCACAACTAGACGTGCTGGGTAAATACCGCCAGCCTCGGCCCTTTACTTGAGGAGTTTGTTCCAAGGGCATGACTCTAAATTGGCCACCTATGTGTGTCACCCTGAACTGGATGTCCAGTGTGCCTGTTGCCCACTAACAGCTGGATCTGTCTCTGCCCCCCTGCCAGCTTTAACAGGACAAGTAGTAAAGATAAAGGATGGTCAAACAGCCTATCAACTCCTTATGCTCCAACCTTTTTGACAATCCACTATTCACACTTGTTATTGGCCACCTTTGTGAAAGTGAGAAACTTACAGGATTTTAATTTATCCCTTGAGTCTTCTTTCCCATTTATTTCACTCAATTCCTTTTGTAACCTTTTTGTGTAAAACCAAGTACAACACTATGAGGGCTTGCAGGAGGGACTGAAAATGGGTGCCATAAAATGGGTGCAATGATTATGCTGTATAACTCTCTTTGTGAAGACAAGCCATTCACCCATTTGTGTGAGCAATTCCCTCTGATAGTGCTAGTGCATTTAGGGCGACAACCAGATGCTGGTTGGACCCACACATGAACCATCATTATTATGGGTAAAAGTGTTTTAAAAATTGGTGTTAACATCCTTAAATGTTTCCAAATCCAATAAATGGATGAAGCATTACAGAGAATTATGTTGCCTTATCGTCTGATTAAACCAGAATAAACTAGACTTTGAGTTAGTGTTGTTTTTGGCCTCCTGTCTTAATTTTAGTTTTAGTCAAGCTGTCATTTTAGTTTTATTAGTTTTATTCAACTAAAAATCTCAGCATTTTAGTCAGAATTATCCATGACTATTTCAGTCTAGTTTAAATTGTATTTAACTCTTTTTTATTCTATTTAATTCAGGCAATATAGTATAAATACCTAGAAATAATCCAACCTAACCAATTAAACCTGTTTCACAATTCAAAAAAGTGTTTCTTATTATGATATTGTTGTTATCTTATAGACCTAAGAATACTGTACATCCATTCCAGACTGTGATTTGAAAATAAAGAAACAATTCAGATCTTAATATGTAAACCACATTTAGTCATTAAAGGTTTGTCTCATCTCTTTCAGTCTCGTCATAAAGGTTCATTGACAACAATATTTCTTTATTCTTTTCGTTGACATTAGCAACATTACTTTGAGTTAAGTTTCAATATATACATTAATTAGACTGGAGTGGAAAGTCTGTCATTCTCTTTCAGTTCTTTGTCATCAAAAAGCATTAAGTGAGATGAATAACATGTTTTAAATTATATCTTAACCCTAATTTATTAGTCAAGAACTTCATAATAGATGCACAGACACGGTTACATTTTTTCACTGTAAGGGTTTGTCAATATTATTCACATTTCGTTTTTTTACTATTTCGTCAAACGAGTATCCATCTAAACTTGTTTGATACTTTAACCCTGCCTGACCTCTTTGCAGGTAAAACAATGTGCATGCTAAAGTTCCCGGAGCCTGACTGGTACTGGGACACAGTGACTAAGATCTGCGTCTTCATCTTTGCTTTTGTTGTTCCCGTGATGGTCATCACCATCTGTTACGGCTTGATGATCCTACGTCTGAGAAGTGTTCGTCTGCTCTCCGGCTCCAAAGAGAAAGATCGCAACATGCGCCGTATCACTCGCATGGTCCTGGTGGTGGTAGCTGCCTTCATCATCTGCTGGACCCCAATCCACATCTTCATCATTGTGAAGACCATGGTGGCGATCGACAGCAGAAACCCATTTGTAATAGCCAGCTGGCACCTGTGCATTGCCTTGGGTTACACCAACAGCAGCCTCAATCCTGTCCTCTACGCATTTTTGGATGAGAACTTTAAGCGATGTTTCAGAGATTTCTGCCTCCCCTGTCGTCCCCATGTGGAGCAGAACATTCTGACCAGAGGCCGCAACACCACCAGAGAGCCCGTGTCTGTCTGTGCTCCAACAGAAGCAGGGAAGAAGCCAGCATGACTAGGCATGGACTGGGTTCCCCACAGCTCTCGCTCAAGGAGGATCCAGCAGGATCTGCAATCAGAGATCACTCAGATTTCCACAACTGAGTTTTAAGAGATGTTAGAAAGACTGATGTCAAAGATGAGTCAATCTGTGTCTTCTCTTCTTAAATTGGCTAACATACTGGACATTCAAAGAAATAACTTAAGCTTTCACTCTTTCTTTCTGCTTAAGTGTAAGGCCTCAACAAAATTTGAAACCAGTGATACTAAATGGGAGTGAAAGTGATCACACAGAGAGCAAATCCAAATGATGAAACAAGGCTACAAAACCGAAATCCCCCAGATTTTTCTGACCTAAGGACCAAAGAAGGACAAGACAAGACTTTGGTCATATAAAAAGGACAAATTAAAACCTGCAAGTTTATGTTTTGTTCAGCATATACTGCATCACTCAGACACAGACCGTCAGAGCACAATAATAAAATAAACTGTCAGGATGAATAATGTGCAGCAAGGGTGTGAAACCGTGGCCTTCTCAAATCAAACTGCCATTTCATCTTTCTTGTACAAAGAAACAAACATGACTTTGCTCAGAAATCAGGGTGAAAAGCTTTTCACCTTTATCTTTTACATTAAAACAAAACAAATGAACCTGACAGAGCAGTACCTTACAAATTATACCCACCGACAGCTGGATGATGAATTGCAGCATAGTGAGAAATAGGGAAATCGTGTTGGGTATTCTGTGTCATTGAATCACATTTTGTGGTCCTTTTTATGCCTTTAAATTCTGATACCATTTAAATCGGAAAGGAATTTGGAGCTCCATTTAAAAAAGCCATAAAGAAGACAAATAATATTAGAGACTGGTTTGAACTGCATCAACCACTGAACCGTGGATTTCTATGGACTTCTCTTCGCCTCAGCTACTTGACTCTCAGAACATGGCAGTGGGCAGTCACTGCAAGGATAAACCTGCCACTGAAGGACACTTCAGTTGTCTTATTGGCATATTCATTTACAACAAACGAAAAGTCAAGGAACGGGTCAAAAGCTGGTCTGCATCTCTGCAGTGTCAATAGACATGCCTGTCTTGATGTCAACAAATTGTTTGAATAGAAGATTATTGACCAGCATTTCAAATGAGCAAGACGCTGGTCCAGCATCCATCACACTGAACATCTGCAGCACAATCAAATTATAGGCATTAATCGATGGATGCCAGAAAGATGATTATGTTTACTTTACATTGCAAATGAGGAGTTCCGGAGGTAATGATGCAGAGTACAGAGAGTGTCATGTGGGAATATTGTTAAAGGTAAATACTGTAAATGTTGATGTATAAACAACTGGGAATATGTCATAGTTTCATTAAAAAGCAATGTCCAAAAAAAATGCTGGAGATAAAACATTTAAACCAAACACAAGTCAAATAGAAAACGTCTCCAAATACCATAAAGCTTTTGCATTTTAATAAACTTGCCTTCACCCCAAAGTAACATGAACATAATGATTGTGAATGCTCTTTCACCACAGTTCTTTTGGGTGAAGCAGCTAAAATGAAAACGGACATTCCGCTGCTTGCAAATGGATTTTTTCCCCTCTGTATACACAGACAGATATTTGGTTGTGGGTTGAGTGTAGGACTACGGAGCAGAGACAGGGATGGAGACAATAAGTGCTGATGTTTCTGTGTGCAGTGCAACAACAAATCTTACAATGACAGCGGTGAACGTGTACTATACTGTATATATCTGCTCTCTGCTTAGTTTTGAACAAGTGCTGCATCTGTTGTATATTTCCCATTATAATTTGCAAAATGAAAGGGCACAATGTATATTACTACTTTTCCAAACAAGAATGACAAGTGCATACAAGTATTTGTATTTTGACAAATCAAAAAAAGCTAATTACTTCTAAGAAAACAATTGTAATAAAATGATGTGTTCCCAAAAATCTGTGTTCAATTTTGAACCCTCCAGGTGTGTCCCTGAGCAGGACACCCAGCACTAGCTCAATGTGAGTCACTTTGGATAGAAGCGTCTGCAAAGTGATCATTTCTGATCAATGCTGGTCATCATCATTAATGAATCTACCTTAAGGATAATTTAAGCAGTCTGTTCCCAGGCCTTTAATACTAAGCATTTATTACACCACTTCCTGGAGCCTCTGTGCTCTTCAGATTCTGAAAGACACATCAGCATCATGTACTGTATGATGCTACATGCTATATTTAGTCCTGTAGTTATAGTCCCCATACTGCCAGAGGTCAGTTTATATTAGTAGTACACGTATAACCATCACTTCCACCTCTCAGAAGAACGAATCTAACCCCTGCTGATGTGAAGAGTTGGCTTCACATGTCAAGGCTTCAAATGAACAAGATTCCTGATGGGTTGAAAGGCCACACAGTGGCGACATAATGGCCGGGGAGGGGAAATAAATCACATCAATGTGGACAATCTTTCCCTTAATACATTCATAGATTCACACTGAACACAAGCATGAAAAAAGCCTCCACATTCCTGACCACTTACTGCAGAGTGTAGTTATAAAATGTAATCTACACCCTTCATTGCACCACAGCTGTTTGCTGTTGCTGTTTGTTAGGTGCATTGGTGATTTATTCATGTTACAGCTAACAATGTGATCCTGCTCTCACGCTGTACATCATTATTGTTGTCACTGTTCCATGTATAATGGTAGACAATGACCAACAACGTTACGCTGCCACATATGGGAACAATCCACTGTTCTGCTTTCAGTACACTGCTTCCTTTATCAGCATTGAATAAATTGTGCTTAAATATCTCATGTGGATGAAATTCCAACAAATATTAGCTAAGAAACAGGGTTTTGCTTCTGATGAAAAATGAAAAAATATATCTTTTCTATGCCTTGTTTGTCATGTCGGCACTAACTATCTGTTGCGTGTTTAATTTAAAGTAATTATGTGTGAGACAGTTTATAAGGTGTGGGGCCAAGAGATGAGGAAAGGATGGGGAGCTGGGTGAATAAGGTAATTAATCAGATATGTTAAAGAGGAGCTGTGTATGCGCTTGCTGAGTTTCTCTTGATTACAATCAGTGTTGGTTCTTTTAATTAATCAATTTTGAAGTTTTCCGCTTTAATTTTATATTTGACCCTGTATTGCTATTATTGGTAACTATTTTGTCATTTTTTTCTATTTGATATACAGTTGCAGTGCACTGCAAACTTTACACTGAAGCCTGTGTAAAAAATGTGTACATTTGTGTATGATGCTCATTTATTGTAAAAACCACCATGAGGCAATTATGCTGATAAGACTTGACACTATGGGAGTGCTTTAACAGTCTTGACACATTACTTCCTAGCTTCTCTTTGTGCTTTAGCTATTTAAACTGTTTCTTATGCAGCTACTGTCTTTTGAGCCTAACATAGAGTGATAGCAAATATAAGGAAAATAAAATCAAGCTGAAAGAATGCAATGAGCTGTTCTCTTTATAGTCTGCTTTGGTCTCCTAGAAACAAGACCAAATGACAATGAGCACAATATTTCATGAAGATGATTGGGCTCATAATGGATTAATCTATCTTGCATGACCACTATTCGATTTAAAAGCGAGAGTGCTTCAGAATAGTCTGTGAAGACATCAGAGTGAAAAGTGCATTTCCACTGGGGAGATGACCCAAGGCTGCTTCGAGTCCCTGAGTGTGCTGTCCAGCGCTACCTGAGAATTAAGTGTCCAACTCTGCATCTCCCGTGAAAATTCAGACCAGATCCTTCGGTTGCCATGGAGACCAAAAGGAGCAGAGCTACAGAGCGGTCCAGAGAAGGAGCTGAAGAGTCTCAATTTAATTATGGAGGTTACCCTCACGAGTAGCCACTTATCAATAATACTGATTGGTCTAATCACAACCGCAGCGAGGCCTCTCTGCAGATTAAACAAGGGCTGACCCCTTTAATAACCAAGGGGGAGGCTCAAATCCCTGTGATATTAACAGCAGTTTAATACATATTTTAATATGCAGGATGCTGCTGCTGCTATTACTGCAATATTTTGATGAACAACGTATCTGCTTCATGTTAGATTCTGTATGTAGAGAAACATAATGCTGTCTTAATGACCCTTTATAAAGGACTTGTCCTTTTTTACAGCATGCATCTGAAAATACTTTTTTTCCCTGCATTACTACCTTAGCTGAGACGTTGGCCGTGAAAAATAAGGACGAGAAAAGAAAAATCAGGACTCACCAAATGGATGCTGATTAGCTTAATCTCTACTTCACTGGTCCAGTAATACTTCACAAGTTAGACAGAGCACAGCAGAGTTAATTGGTTCTGTTCTGTCTTGAAGTGCAGACCCACCTGAAGACTAGATAAGACTTTCAAAGACAGACAAACTGAGACAGATTTCCAGCCTTCGACTGTCTGAAAGACGACTGGTTGATGGTGAACTGGAAGTTATGGTGATAGATAGCACGTGTTATAGTGCGTTCTTGTATGGTATTTTGCTGTGCACTCTTTACTCCATATGCAATGCTGAAAAATTATTTACCATAATTTCATCAGTCCAAAAAATCTAATCATCAAGATGCTCTTTAGAAAACTCCAGGTGCACTGTAATGTGTTTTTGGGAGAGTAAACGCAACACTACGTAATGCATAAAAGGGGAACAGCATATAAACAGTGATGATGGTGAAGTAGAGTGCAAGGGCATTGTGATTTGGGGCTGTGTTGATGCCTCACTGTGGAGGAAAAAATGGCCTTCATCAAAACATTTAATGTCAGGGTGGCTGTGCAAAAGCTAATGATCAGTAGAAGCTGGTGATGCAGCAGGTCAGTGACAATATAAACTCAAAGTAAGTAAATGTACTACAGAGTGACTTCAGAGGCACAGCCAAAGCCCAGACTTCTACCTAATAGTAATACTGTAAAATGAAATTTGTGACTTTGGTGAAAATCTGATCACATTTCATGAAGAATTTATGCAGGAAACTACAAAAGTGAAGAGTGCTTTTTCTGCATTTAAACCCAGAGTTACAGTGTAGTATCTCCATGCACTCGAGCCATTAGTGCTTAGTTGCTGCAACGCTCTGCCAGGCTCGTCACTCAGCCTCACACTGTTGACTGTCACTAGTCTAAGGATATGACTGAGAAAGTATTTGTCCTTTTTTTTGTCTCTGGCAGGGGACTGATGGATTGGCAGGTAGGCCAGTCGTGAGCTTTTCTTTTGTCTCAGCACTCACACTCATGCAGTCCAAAAAAGCCTCCTCTATCAGCACCACACACAGACCACAGTTAAATCCTGTATGATCCTGATAAGGTGGCCAGCTTCATAAATACAAGCTGTGAGGTAAACCCAATCATTACGCCCACACAGTCCACTGTAAGTGATGAATCTGCTTTAGCCTTCTATCCCTCACAGAGGTTAGCTCTGGATTAAAGCTGGGTGCGGCTGTCATGTTCTGCCCATGGAGGCCCAAACTAGTGTTGGACCAGCAGTGCTTATCGTAATCACCACAATCAGTGAATGTTGAAATACAACACGTAGCAGCACTTTTCTGTCCCACACTGTACATATTTCCAGAATAGATTTACAAACATCCAGGATGGGAGCCAGTCTCCATAAAACTATGTTTCTATGGAACGACACTGCAATCACCCATACTCTTATGTGGGGATTATAATTGCAACTCAATATCCACCCTAACCACCACCCTGCAATAAATGTATTATTATTATTATGTTAATTTAAAAATATGTTTCACCCAACATAATGATTCTGTTCACTAAAAAAACAAGTTGTTATTTTTTGGTTCACAATAAAGAAAATGTGGCTAAATGTAGACAGAACTAATTCCCATGAGACCAATTGAGTCAGCGTTCCTAATTCTAAAAAAAAGAGGTTTTTACTTGTAATTAGCAAGATAAGTACTATAAAACCAAAAATAAACGAGAACTGACTTAAGAGGCTGGTGAGTTTTGGATATGAATGAAAGTAAGAATAAGATCCAAAGTCTTGATGTCATCTTGACGTGTTTTGAGGAACCAAAAAAAACCCAAAAAATAACAACTTTACTGCTGCGACATGGGTGAAACATATTTTTTAAATAAATTAAGTGCCTCCCTTCCTTGATGCAGTGCCCAGTTTATCGTTTCATTCATCATTCTTCTGGGAAAGAAACACAAAACAGTCACAGACTTGATTGGGTGATAACGACTGAACTGTTTGTTCAGAACATCACAACATTCAGAAAAACACTTTTTCCAGTAAATAATAATAAAACATGAACAAAATCTATGCATTTTATGACAGAATTCAAAATTATTCTATAAATTGCATGTTCTTCATTTCTGTGTTGTTTCGCAAGTTAATAGCAGAGAATAAAGTTTTTAAGTTTCAGAAAAGCTTAGCACTCCCGCATAAATATGACCTAAATTATAGGAACAAACTAGTACACAACAACATGTTCTAAGTTAAGTATAGATTTTTTTTGGTTGCAATTACATAGTGTTGACAAATACAGATTGGTGGGCTAGTTGAAGTGGTCAATCAATTTTGTGCGGTTAAGGAACACAGGCTTGGTGAAATAAAAGTTTAAAATTAAGTCTTATAAATAGGAAGACTTAATCCCTGACCTGGGGAGTTTGGAAATCCATCATCTAGGCACCTAGTTTGCGTGGAGGGGGAGTTTTAACAACAATGCAGGAGCTAGGAAGTATCCTTGTGTGTGAAGTTGAGAATAATGGGCCATGCCATAGTGATAAACAATATGATAAAATGGGGAAGAAAGAAAACAAATGCCAGTCTTTGTGTGCATTGCCAACTCTGCCAACAACTTTACTTTCTTTCCCCACAATTTTTTACATCCATGCAGCCAACATATCAAAATGGAAATGGGTTTAATACATTGGAAAAGAAAGAAAATGCTGCCACAATTGCTGCCTGGATCTCATTGTATGAGAAACCATAGTCTTATTTTCCACACATACATTATTCATGACTTTTTGTGCCTCTCTAATCCCCCAAGACTACTCACTGTTGCTAATACAACACTCTTACTTATATTCTCCACAGAGGAAAAAAAAGCACATTATTGATCTTTTGTATGCATGTCTTCCCTTCACGTTCTTCCCTGGAAATGCTGAAGGTACTTCCTTACTGAAGATTACAGGCACATGCCGGTAGTAGATTAATGTGTCTGAAAGCTATTCAGGCTCAAGGACTCCCTCTTCTTCCATCACCATTACGGTGTTCTCAATACATCTTCCAACTGATCGCTTGCTTTCAAACAATATCACCTGTGTTTGGTGTCTGTGTTTCTTTTGCTTGGCTAGAGCTACTGTATGAGAGGAAAAAACTCATTCAAAATTCATTCCTCAATTTGTACTTGGCAGATTGGGGATTCCAGTTCACATTCCTCTCAGCAGATAGAAAGGCAGCTTGGTCTACTATGCACTTTAGTGCAGTCTAACTGGAGAATAGTGCAATTAACCTGAGAGGGATTGAAAGCTTTGAAAATTACTGCACATTTACATATTTAAATTTAAAGTCCAAGCTGCAATATTTTTTTCTTTCATGAAAATGCCACTTAAATGCTACTTGTTTTGCCAAATGCTGGTCAATGTTAGAGTTAGTACGTTTTTAGTGGAGCCAGCTGCCTGAGTGCCAACACACTGTACTGGCCTGGCAGTATTGTGTGGCTGAAATAAGGGAAAGCATGAGGTTTTTAGCCACACATTTATAAAATCCTGCTTTGTCCTGTCCAGTTTTTAGTCACAGTACCAAGCATAGAACTGTCATTTAGATGGACCATCATTAAAATTCAAGCTTAGAGATTATAAAAACCATCCAAGATGGAAATTGTTTTTATATGTTACAGCAGCTCTCTGTTCAAACAGAAAGAGAAGAAGAAAGAATCATTACCAGAAAACACAAATGCTAAATACTCAACTTACAGTACAAGGATATATAATAAAATTTCGAGTCAAATCATTCCAGTGTATATTATTGTAGTGGGATTATTTGATTATAAATATAATTATAACAGTAGTCCCATCCCCTCCCACTCTTTAAAATCGGTCAATTTTTTTTTAAATGTAGAACAAAAAGACTTAAAGACAGCTTTGTTCCAACAGCCATCATCTGATAAATAGATCAGTGTTGTTTGTTATTATTGTCTGTTTTCAGTTGATTCTGTAGGATGTATGACTTGCGACTGTGCCCCAAATCTACCTACAGCTACAAATAATGTAACCTGAACTAGAGTCTCAGTGGATCACTTAACATTGATCAGACTCTGACGGAACGTGCTCCTCTGTCCAGCCAGGACACTGTGACGTGGGTGAGAGGGATTGTTCAGGACTGAGAGGAGTTTGGTCATCATCCTCTTCTTAGATACAACATGTAGAGGATCCAGCTCCACACCAAGAACATAGCCAGTCCTCTTTATTAATCAGGTCAAAGCTGTCGTATATAATAGCAGGAAAATGACAGCTGGGCTGATTATAAGTGTGTTGTGCTGGTAAAGACTTGTCGGATCTAGCTGGACTTTTTGCAGACAGAGTGGGATATTGCAAACAGTGCAGTTCCTTTTTTTTGCAACTTGTTAGGGTGTGGGTTTTGTGTGTGGTTTTGTTTCCCCTTTCCTCCTCTGCAGGTTTCAGTCAGGTGTGCTGTTGCTGCTGTGCCGATGCCAGTTCGGGATTGGAGGCTCGCGCTGCGCTCAGGCTGTCGATTGGTCTGGTGTTCTTCCTTCTCCCCTCCATCCAATCACGTCACCACACTCTGGTCTTGAGAATAAAGCAGAAGAATAAAGGACCGTTCGCCCTCGGTTTTGAGGCGACTTAGGTCGTAGGTAGGTAAGATGGCGGCTGTGTTTAATCTGCAGTCTTTCCTTTCACAGCCCTCCGCTGAACAAGTGGAGAACTGCCGAAAGGCTGATCTTGTGGCCATAGCCAATCATTTCGACCTCCCATTAGGTTCCTTATTGAAGAAAGAGCTCCGCGCTCTAGTTATGGGCAAATTGGTGGAGTTGGGAGTGCTGGTGTGTCCGGCTCCGGGAGAGCCTGTCATCAGCGATGGTGGCGTTTTGTCTGAGGTGCACTCTGATCAGAAGTTTCTGGATGTCGGTCCAGATGAGGATGAGCGTGTGCTAGATGCTGAGCGCGGGAAAATGCTGTTCACATTTTCACACTATGACCCGCTCTCCTCTGCAAGTGTTAGCTCACGGGATGGGGCACGGCTGAAAGCACACCTAGCCCATCTCCAAATGAAAGGGCAAGCGCGTAACCGGCAAACACAGCTCCAGTACCAACTGGAAATCAGAAAAATGTAGATTGAGGCCTACACGCAGGTGCGCCTGCAGCTGCTCAAAATTGAAATCCAGACCCATGCACCTCCTCATGCAGTCAGTACCACACCAACTCCGTCCACCTCCACCGTACATTCCTTTGATGTTAGTAAGCAGTTGTCGCTTGTACCGCCTTTTCGGGAGGACGAGGTGGATTTGTACTTTAATTTGTATTTGTATTTAACGTATTTAACGTATTTAACTGGCCTCTTTTAAATCAGTGTGAAGTGCATGGAAAGGCCCAAGAGGTTGTTAAAGATAGTTTACAACACGACTGTGTAAAGTCTGCCATCTTGCACGCTTACGAGCTGGTCCCTGAAGCCTACTGGCAGAAATTTAGAAATCGTAAAATGACTGCAACTCAAATGTATGTGGAGTTTATTCTTCCTAATGGTGTTGGCTGATGAATTTGTATTAACCCATAAAACTGCTTTTCCGGCAGGTATTGGGGAGAAACCTCAGGTCAATTCGGCTGTTCAGAAACCTGTTATTGTCAGCAACCCTAAACAGAAGGACAGGGAGTGCTTTTTTTTGCCATAAATCCTCGATTCGTGCTTTACGCCATTTTTTTCTGATGGATTTGTGTCCCTGGGCGGCGTACCAGAGGATCAACGCCCCGTGCGTATCCTCAGGGAAGCGGGCGGTTCCAAATCATCGATTTTCAAGCTGCATGTGGTTATGCATCATTGATGCGTGGGATAGAGATGGGTTATGTCCCTTGCCCCGTTCAACGTCCGAGATCGTGTTGAGATTTTTTCCCTATTGCTGTTTGCTCTGTGTTAACGGTGGAGAGCATCACCGTCATTTTAGGGAATGACATAGCTGGTAACAAAAGCACAGCTAACAAAGTAAAGGCTTTGGTGTAATGTTCTACACCAAAGCCTACAGAGGCTTTTGTTGCTATAAGTTATTATCCTGTTGTAACTAGCAATTATTCTTTCAGGCTTCTGATTGACCAACAGGGCTGTGGGTTTATCAAGGTCTTGACGGTATAAGTATATATTTTTAAGATGCATAGTTTTTGTTTGAGTGTTTCTCTCATAAAAACATCTCCAAAATTATTTTATTGATTGGACTCGGTTTGCTATATCCTCCGCTACGCTGGAAAAGTTTGCATGATGTGTTCAGTATTAACAATGATTTGGACGAAGATCTAAGCACATTTTAAGTTAAATAAAAGGGGTTCACCAACTTAAATTAAATAATATACTGACCTTAAGCCCAACTGCTTCAGAGGATTGGTAATCAACACAATTCAAACTTTTTCAAAATAGGAAATGCATTATACAATATGGACTTTGGTGCTACTTGTACAAAACATCACATATTTATATAGAAATGCATAATTTTCATGATAACATTTGTTTCTGCAGTCTACAAAACAAAAACAAGTCCTAACTGCTGTGTAGTAACTGCATTCCTGCTTTGTGTCGCAGCTCATGCTGACATTAAGTGTTTTATTTCCTGTATTTAAACAAGGCAGCAGATAAATTAATTCATATTGGTGAAAAAAAACAATCTTGCAGCTGAAAGTTGCAAATGAAGTTGGTAGTTCTTAAACTTTAAATCACATCAAATTTATTGAATTGCCAAATAAATGAATATAAATGGCTAATGGGTATTAAAACTAGGCCAAACAGAAATACAGGATTCATATAATCTATGAAGTGTAAACAACAACCCAGTCAAACTGAAATTAGTTTATTGTAATTGGTTACAATGGATCAGAAAGTTTTGTTTTTAGCATCTACAGTTGCAAAGTGACTTATCACACATTACGTTACTGATTCATAGATGAATTGGGCTTCAATCCTATGACTTAGTGCACTTTTTCACAAGAAATAATGTTTTTTTTTCCAGGCGGGATTGAAAATTTCCTTTTTCTACTTTGTTCCAGGTGCATTTACTCTATGATTATTACCCATAAATTGGTTTCTGACACTTAAATAGTAACCTCACATGTCCTAGTTTTATTTTGAGTGGTCATGATCATATGAAGCTCCTGTAGTTGTAATGGTATACTTATATATATTTAGGTGTGTCAGGGGGCAGTGAAAATGGGCCTGGGGTTGAAGAGGTTAATATTTATTGTTTCAAGGGGATGAACACTTATACACATGCAGTTTTATATTTGAATTTATGCATATTATTTAGTGGTGATCTGTTTTCACTATGACATTTTTACGCCCCAAAACTCCCACCACCAAACCAACCTGAGGCTCACATGGTGTTTTTGATGTTGTTGATTTTAAGATCTTTTAGGACTTCTGATTAACTCACACGTTCCAATTACAATACATTAGCTGCATATTACTTTAGAGTTAGGGTGGCTTGAATGCCTGATTATGATGACTGATTACTGACATACACACAATGCTTACTCGGCAAAGGAAGTGATTACTTTAAGTTCCTAATACAATTCTTTACAGTATGTCATCCAATTTACCTTAGATTACAACCACTATAAGCCAGGTCAGTTCTGAAACACACCCAAAGAAGGTAATTTCTACATTATATATCTACAAATAAAGAAAATAAGGGCATTAGTCTGGAGTGCTTGTTGTAGGGAAGTAAATGCAGCCTAGGATATGCATCATGTTGATACTGCAAAAACATGATAACTTTACTTGGCAGACACTTTTATCCAAAGCGACTTACAGGGAGCTAGCGCTGGGTGTCTGCCTCAGGGACACACCTGGTAGGGAATGGACTAGGAGTCAGACGGGGTTCGAACCCAAAACCTTCTACATCCCAGTCTGACGCCTAATCCACTGAGCTACATGCATTTTGCAAAAACTCTTCTAAAAAGTTAAACCTGTGCACCGTATGCCTCATTCTACCTCCTTCCTGATTTCCTATTTTTGCATGTTTGTCACACTTAAATGTTTCAGATAAACAACTTTAAATATTATGCAAAGATGACGCAAATAAACACAAAATGCAGTTTCTAAATGAAGGTGTTTTATTTTTAAACCTACATGGCCCTGTGTGAAAAAGCGATCTGTTTAAAACAAATTATTTGTATATATTATTGGAAAGCTGAGTTCAATTCTTTTATGCACAACCAAGCCTGATTACTGCCACACCTATTCTCTATGAAGACATCACTTATAGGACCTGCCTGACAAAGTGGAGTAGACCCAAATATCCTCAAAAGCCAGACATCCTGCCACAATCCAAGGAAATTCAGGGAAGATTTGTTTTTTTTTTAATTAAAAAAAGTTATAAAACTCTGGGATTCATGTGAACTACAGTGGAAGCCATTATCAACAAATGGCAAAAACATGGAACCTTCGCAGTAGTGGTCAGCTGAAAAAATCCCCGAAGAGCTCTGCATCAACTCATCTAAAAAAGAACACTGGGGAACAAGTACACCTTTGCCAGTTCATGCAAATGTGTTTAATGAAATGCTGCACCATCTGTTTGGACAGTGATAAAACAGTGTTTCGACCAAGCTCCATTTACACTGCACACACAGAAACAGCAAGGTAACAGTGTGAGGTAGGTTAGCCTGAGCGGCGATGGATAAGAGGCAGACTCGGAAAAGTTCCACAGATTTCCAAAGAAAAGTGCATATATTTACAGGTGCGAAATCCCGAAACGTATTTAAAAAAATGATGAAACAAAAAGTGAACAAAAGATCTGGTCTGTACACGCTGCTGCCCTCTGGATCTGTATCGATCGATTATCTCAACTGTCATCGTATCTCTTATCTCTCTTATATCTCTCGTCTTTATCTCTCGAGCTACTCTGCAACCTGGGCTTAAATAGGGCAGTCACTCTGGGTTAACCCCACTTTGGTAGAACCATTCAAGCTCCAGGGTGGACGCTTTGGTTTCAAAAGGACAGAACATGATTAATCCTAAATTCTCTAATTACCGATGGGCTACAACAATATAAGGTAAGTTATCTAATTGAATTATAAATCACTTCTAGATATCTACTACTATTATATCAATCTAAACTACTAAATAGGTGGGCTCAATGTTCCCCCTCTCCTTGGACCCTTCTAATGACCTTGTGATGATGTCACCAAGGTTTTAAAAACAGGAAGGTGTTCAGGACTCCCTCCTTTTGTCTCCTGACCAAATCAAATCAAACCACATGCTGTAAGTATACTCAAACAATTTAAATTATTATTATTAACAAATACTCATACATTCAATAAACAATCAATTTAAATAATATTGGTGCGTGTTTGTCTCTGTTCAGAGATGTGATGTATTATGGTAACTTACTAACACAAACAAACCCGGGATAGTGAGTGAAGCAAGAGTTCCAAACACATCTGACAAAAGTTAAACTGTAACCAAATTAAATAAATTAAATTAAATGAATGAATAAACTGGGGACAAATGTGGTGTGCTCTCACCCACTTTGTCACAAACAGTCTCACATTTACACACTCCAGTTTATTTTAGAAAACTGCATTTTAGGGGGAAAATTGTCATGTAAAATGTATTTGTTATTTGCATTTAGCAAATAATCAGTTAATTTTTCAAAACAGTTTCAGTCAGCAATTACAGTTTTATCAATGTAAAAAAAGTAGATGTAGAAGGGGAGTCTTTCCTGTTTGATGTTGGAAGGTAGACAAACCTTATTTTCAGGTCTTGACAGCTCTTCTATATGCAGCAGAGGAAGCATGTGGTAAAGCATATCAGGATTGCATATGTCATGCTGAGTGATACACTCCCCACTGCTCGTCCAGAGAGAACACTGCCTGTGATGCCGACGATGCTCTGCAGCTAGACAAAAACAAAAAAGTCATAATTTATTCCATTATAATAATATTGCCAGTTTCTTTGTTACAAATAAAAGGCTGCTGTCTGTGCGTACAGCTAAAATAATCTAAATGTTGTAGTAAAACCTTGCAACACACAGGTTCTTTTTAAAATCTAGCAGAAGAACAATGTATTGACCACAGGTTAAGAGTATAAGTATAAATCAAAGAAAAAAACTATGTATTAAAGATAAGAGTGTCCTAAAAGAGATAATATAAAAATATGTGAAAATATAAAAGCAATAAAACAATCGACAAAATGGTCACAGCTACACCAAGGTAAGTAAAATATGATGAGCCCCTTCCACCCTCGTTTCCTAGTGTCTTTCCTCAATTCATTACGTTCAGTTGTTGCAGCTGTTGTCCGTAGTCCTATTCGTATATTCTGTCAGGTGAGCAGATCAGGTGACTGCGAGGAAAGGCTAGAATTGATTAGGACAGGATATAAGCAGGAAGTCCTTTCACCTACTCTTTGCTCAGACATTTTTTTCATTCATGCATTTGTGTAACACCGATTCCGGTAGAATCCGCTTTTAGCGCTCGGGTGTTTCAAGATCAAACGCTTGTGCTTTCTAACCCTCCTGCTAATACCCTGCATCTGGGTCGATCCCGCACGCTACAAGGGCATTCATATATACCCGTGTCTGTGTATTGCACACACCTGAAATATTCTTCCTTAGTAATGTCGCCCAAGCAGCATGGGAGGAGTCAGTCAAATTCGCAGGTATGATCAAATGCAAGAGAACCCATGCCAACACACAAAGTCCATGCTATTTAAACAGTCATCACATAAAATCATTCAACATGCAACTAGAAATCTATACCTTGAGAGCACCAATATTAAAAGGAAATGTGAATCGTCTCGCCACAAAGTAGGAGTAAACCAATGTTAAACATGCAGTATGCATCATCTCACCAGTCAAAAATAAATCCTCCCTTTAACATTAGTCCAACTAATCATTCTGATACCTGGATGGAGGCCCGCTGCGAGCGCTGTAATGTACGAGGTTCTACATTCCTCTTGTTGTTTCCGAGTGGAATGCTACTACTTGCAAAACTACAACAACAACCAACATCTGTATGAATCACAGTTCTCTGTAAACCCTACTTGGCTTACCGTTGCTTCTATCACATTTGGTGCAACACTCAAGAACCAACTCTTGTCCCCTTGTATATCATTCACATCTGTGAAGGTTCTCAGTCATCCAGGTCATGGTTATCTCAAAAAAGGTTTATTTTATAGCAACTGGACTTGTTGGGTTTCTTGACGACGTTTTACCTTCCATTCCAGAGGGCTTCCTCAAGTCTGACTGACTGGTGTGAGTAGCAGGTTTATAAACCTTGTGGATCATAATTCACACCCAGTTCTGTCCTGGGCCAACAGCTGGCGTAATTAACTGGGTATGGGTTACGGATACAAACTCACATGGGTACTTGTCCTCCTTTTAGACAGCCTAGAGTCCCCCCTACCAGCCTTTCCATGTTACTATCTGTAACTACAGATCAATGCTCCATTTTCTCGTAACATGGGATTAGACTCGTTCTGCGATGTTTGTGATGCTAACGTTGCACGTCAACTTAAACTGTTCTGTGCTGAAACATCAGCTGCTGCTGACGCTCAAAGGCAGTTTCTAACTTTTCAAGCAGTGTTAATTCTCCAAGCAGAGAAACGTATAGGAATCATTGTGTTCACATGTTTTTAATGACTGCAGTCAATAGAACAACTGAACTATTTTAGGAAGGTGTTTAGTGTGTGTATGTTGTGTGTGTGCGTGTGTGTGTCCGTGCAGAACGCTCGCGACACAGAGATAAGATAATATTGACTGTGGCCATTTAGGGACAGAAATAACATGAGATAAGTAACATGAGGCTGTTTAGTTCAGTAAAAGAACACCCGCTTTAAGTGGTACCTTACTTCTGATGTGATCTGGTGCTGTTCAGAAAATTTTATTAAATACCATTAATTTCTTATTATAATGCCAGAGAAAACAGTAGACACATGTGAAATACACTGATTATTGTGACAGCGAAGGTCTGATATTTTCAAGCAGTCTGCATCATTATTTACTGGGAATAACCATCGCTGTACTGACTGAACTTGCAATATTATGCCGCACCAACACAGCATGTGGAGATTCTGTGAGAACCAGAGATATCCCCATATTTTGATTAGTCCCCATTCTTCAAAAAAACAGCTTGTTGATAGTATGAAAAAGGTATAAAAAATTAGTAAATTCAACCGTATGATTTTTGTATATACCCTGCAATTGCATTACTGTAACTCATTTTCTATTAGCCCTTTTTTATCAGAACACTGTGGGGATTTGAAGATGCACTGTGTCACAATGATAGACCTCTGGACCAAGAGAGCATGAGGGTAAATTCTAGGCAAGATATAAGTTCACACTGAACATGAGGAAGTTTATCTGGTACATGTGGAAATGAGTCTAGGTACTATACACAGTATACTGTGTACTGCAGGGATAGCTGAAAAACAATCAGTATTCCTCACCAGTAGTCCTCAAAGACCAAGGTTGGCTACCCCTGGTTTAAAACACATGGGCCTGAGGGGGTGAGGATGAAGATGAAGGCAAAGCACAATAAGCAAAACCAATGGGACGAGGACCGGAATCATGACAACACCGTAACTTGCACAGTGTCAATGAGAGATTCAATGTCCTAAGACATACCTCCCTCAATGACTCATTCCCTATTCTCTGAATAACAAACACTTGATATTTTATCCTTTGTTAAAAAGCAAATTGATTTTGACATTAGAGTGATGAATCATTTGATTTAGAATTATTACTAAGGCTGTACTGCTAAACTGGTAAACATGCAATTGTCCCAATGGGAATTTATTTGTGCTAGTTTAGTCAGCTCAAACTTTGCTTAGGAATAAGGACAATTAAAGCAAAACATCAGCCGACATGATACAGGCCATGAAGTGGCTCGTGTCTTAGTACCTGAACATGGAGTGCTCTCACGGAGAAAAGATAAGAGGGCAACCAGCTCCAATCAATAGGAAGAAATGGCAATAGAAACTATTCACGCTGCACCTTGAAGAATCAAAGTACTGGTGGGAAACACAGAACATTACACTTGGAAAGTTAATCTGTCTGAGACTAGTTTGACTGCCTCAGTTTGGCACCAGCAGGATTTCATCATGCTCCCACCGGCTAACCTCAGCGTGAAGCTTTGCATGTTCCAGTCTGAAACTCCCGTAGAACATATGTTAATGAAGCTTAGTTTTGAAATGTTTATATTTTCAATCTGTGGATAATTTTACAAACCTGATCTGATGATCCACAGGTAAAATAAATGCCACATAGCTCATTTGTTCCAAGTCTCTAGTACAACCCAAATGAGTATTTCAGCATTTTATAAGTCACACCTCTTCCTATGGAGGATGGCATGGCCTTAATATCTAAATATTTCTGCTTTAACAGTCAAAAATACTGAACAACTGCAAACAGAGTGATCTGGTTTTGATGACTTACAAAGATATCTGGGCTAAGTTTATTTTCTGTCAAGTAAACATGATTAGGGTTGGTGGATTTTTTCTTTCACATGAAAACAGATAAATTACAGTCTCCTGTGGGAAGGTTTTGTGCTTTGTTCCTTTTTTGTTGTCCACCCCAACACTCCTTCTGGCCTGCTTTATGACAGTACAAATGTTCATGCAATGTTCACGATGGCTGATTTTTTGCTGTTATACAAATGTTTGCTGTACTACAAAGCCTTCTGGTTGATGTGAGGTCATGTTTATAATGTCATCAGGACTTCTACAGGGAAAACAGATAATCTCCTATAAACATGCTAATTTAACTACACATCAATCAATACCCATGAATTTATTTGCCTGCACAAATCGTCTGCCAGTCTGATAAATATTTAATGTGACTCATCACTGTCACATAGATTCATCCATTAACTAAACTATTTATAATCGACAGCTTAATTCAGGTTCATCTGTCATTTGTTGCAGGGCAGGTTGAACAGGGTTGATGCACTGTGGGAAAACAGTAAGTGGCAGGATCCAGCATTAAGCACTAGCAAAGTAACACAGCTCTACTCTATGTGACAGTAAAATGCTGGGCTGCCATAATGCTACATAAACAATTTTAACAAACAATCTTCCATTTTCCGCAAAGCCAGTTTTCTGTGTCACTAGACAAATTTGAGTAACATACTGAGAAGAATAGCAATGGTTGAGGGGGAAGTGGACCCAAGAAGACATTCAACACCTCAGGGCTAAAGCAAAGGAATTATTAATAACAAAAATACATACGGACCAAAATAAAAACTCACTTTGGCACAGACAGGAGTTGACTCTCAGGAGGGAGAAGATCAACAGATGAGGAACAAAATGGTAAGTGGGATGCAGAACCAAGAAAACAAGAGGTGCAGGCAAATAGTGATGGCCAGATGAAGTCCTGTGAAGCATTGCAGGCAGTTGGTTTGCAAAATGGTTCATTTCTCGAGGAGTTATTTCTGGCTTCATGTGCTCACACCCCCTGCTGGTCAAAGACAGTAAGGCAGGCAGATGTGTTCCTGTTCTTGAAATCGTCGTGCCACAGTTTGGCATGGGAATGAAAAGTGCCAGTAGGCTTAGTATTGTCTTTGTGTGTCAAGCTATGATGACATTAGTTTTATTTGTGTAGTTTTTAAATCGAACTGAATAAATCCACTTAATATTTATGAGTGTCTTTGAGACCGACACCATACAACATTCAGGGAAAATCATTTCACTTTTCTATATACTCTGCACGGTGCGCCAAACCGTGAACCGCTTCCTGAACCACTAACGTGGTACGTTCCGCAAACGAGGGTTCATACGTCATCACATACGTCATCGAAGCGAGCCTCGATACATGCTTCGCAAAAAATTCTATCAATTACTTAACACACGCCTCGAAGCCCCAGAAGTCCCATCACTACAGGCAAAGGAGACAGGCTGAGGAAAACGGGTAAGTAACGAATGTGAGGACGTGCAGGAGAACCAAGGCAAGCACAGAACAGGGGACCCAACACAGGAGACTGCATCGCAAAACCACACAGCACAAGAACAACACAGGCAACCTGAGAGAGAGTGACTGATGAAGGTGGCTTAAGAAGGAGGGCAACTAACGAACAAGTGGGGACAGCTGAGTGTGACTGGGAGCTGGGGGGCAATGAGGTGAGTGAGAACAGCTGAGGTGATACTGGGAGCGGGGGTGTACAGAAAAGTGGGTAATAGAAAAGCACAACAGGTAAAACAACAAGGGACAAATAACAGGACCTGCATGATCAAGAAAAAACCTAATCAGGAACTAAAAACATGACAATGACGCTAAGAAAAATGTGACAGCGTGGCCAAAATCAACACACATTTTAAAGCAGATTAAATAGCCTGGGCTAGCAAGCTAAAGTGTATTACAATAAATGGTAATAGTGACAGGAAATGAAAGCAATGTTGGACAGTTCACTGTCCATTAAAATTATTATGTGAATGTGGAGCTTCCTCAGGAGACAAATTAGCCCACAGATTTTAGTATTTCCTCTGTGATCAGAACCTTTCCTACTCAACTTAATGCACTAATGCACTGGTTTCACCACAATGGTTGTTGTTCCCCAAAGAGATATAAAACCAAAGTTATGCTTCTAATAGATGAATAAATTAGTTCTTAAATGTCATGTGTTAACTGTTGAAATAGTGTGCACAGAAATAATAAGCTTATTAGGATAAAATGCTGGAACTTTGTGACGCTACCCTGATAATAATAAACGTCGTTATACTGTCACTTTAAGTGTGAACTTGTGTAGCTGGTTTTTCACAGAGAACCTTTTCGCCAACTTTTTTTTGTTGTGTCCCTTGAACATCCTTATTTATCTTCAATCAACACGCGATATGATACATGCGTCACACTAAGGACTTAATAGATGCAAGTTTATTTCAAAGCTCCCTTCCTGAAAGCCCTTCATGTGCCGACATCAATTCAGCCACAGTGTCACGCGCCCTGATTATTCTGTCATATTAGCAAAGCGACGACTTAATGGATCCCGTCAAACAGATGCACAAACATACTAACACCCAGGTTAATGAAATGCAGAGTGCGATTTGCATTATGTTGCTTTTGGGCTAGTTTTGTGAGCTAATGAAAAAGAAAGATATTCAGTATGGCAGACACATAGATCATTAAAGCAAATCATTAATTCCAACTCTGCTAATGCATTTCAGGAAAACAGCCATTATGTGACAGTCCCATCCATCAATAATAATCCAAAAAAAAGACCCTGATACTAAGCATAGGATCTTATCACACAGCAGTTTTATTTCACAGCAAAAATAAATCAGCAGGTGCCACAAACATCCACCTTCAACTGCATGCTGGTTACTGAAGATGTGGGAGCAGCAAGTGTACGAGGAGAAATACTGACTTATGGAAAAAACACAGAAATCCTTTATTGCTGCAGATCATTATATGTTCATAATTTGTTGTGGTAACTCCTGTTTAAGATAAATACAATGATCTAAGAAGCCAAGTGATTCTGATGAAAATGTTATTTTTCATATTATTTCAGCTCTTCGTAAATTACAGATAAGATTGAAATACATTAGCGTGGGGCTGTCGATCGAAATATTAGCTAATTAATCACAAAGTTTTCTGTAATTAATTGTGATTTATCGCAATTTCTTTATCGATAGCCTGGCTGCAATCACTATTCTCAATTTTATATATATGCTTGTAAAAGACATTTAATCAATATAATGAACTAAATGCAGAATAAAACAAAGAATTTATGCTTAAATTCAAACAGAATTTTATTGGTTTTCTTTAATCCTTTAATCTCTCCTCTGAAATCCAAAAAAACTTCACTGTTGATGAGACTCACATTAAAGACAACTTTCTAGTATCTTCTGATAAGAAATATGACTGAAACTAGGCCTAAAGATTTTTTTTGGTTATCTAACAATAACAGACATGTAAACAACAATGTGTCACATCTTTATGCCAGCTGAATTTCAAAATGGTGCACAAAAGACAATATTTAAAACACAAACTGTTCCTTTAACTCCTGAGCATTTGCTGGACTACACTTAAAATGTCCTACAATCTTTGAACATTTGTCCAGAACACTTTCAATGTGGGCCGTGCAGGGCAGGTGTTCATATGGAAGTAGTCTGGTGGCTGCAGTCATGTAACGAGCACAGTTTGTGCCAAGCGTGGTTAACTTGTACTTGATCTTTCATTCGTTTGAAACACTCAGAAAATGTTCAGCAGACGCCTCAGGATAGTGTCGCTCTTACCGTTATCACCGTTAGTGCAAACAATGATAATCATAACTTCTTTGTCATCGTGGACAGCTGGCTAAATGTATGAATGAATAAACACAAAGCTCTTTGCAGTGCATCCAAATGTACTTTATCTGGAACCTTCTCCCTATTGCACTTACCATCCACCATATCCAAGGAATCGTGGGATGAGTAGGACGCTACAGACAAGTCTGCCTGAAAACCTCCCATTGTCCCCGGCTGTAGACATATATCTGAAAACACAGAATATCATAGATCATAGATAATAAAGACACCATGGGTGCAACGAAACAGATGGATGCACCCACATGATTAAACATCAGCCTGTGGGATGTTTAAAAAGTGAAATACTGTCCTACAGTTGAAATCTGCATTGTACTGTTAGAAGAGGTCTAAGAGACATTTGCATTTATCTACTCAAACATGTGTCTGTTTCACAGAGCGTTTCATCGTCGCTGTCAGTATGATGGCTGTGGACGCTGCACCGGGCGCCAGGTGGGTTACCAAGAGTTGCATTATCTTGTGCTTCCAGTGAAGTGTGTGTAGTGTGTTTATTTACTTTATAATGCTAAACCACGCATATATTTTTGCACAGGCAACATGGGCGGAAAATGCATGAGGGACTTGCCCAGCAGCAGAATTTCATTGTTCTGTGGGATAAGTTTGTTCCAAAGAAAGATCAGTGTCTACTGGCAAATATTTTAAAGAAGATGAGACAGTAGTAGGAGGTCACAATACCAACTTCCCTTGTAATAGAAAGCAAAATAATTTCTTTATAACCCAGATGTTTTGTGCAGTTCCTTCTGTTTTCAGTCTGTATTTAAATCCAATACAGATGTCATAAATGTTACAGCATCTAAAGCTTTTAGAAATTAGAGACACTTTTTTATGATATTACAATTGGCAGGGATTTTCATTTTTGTGTCATGAGAAAAACAAGCAAAACAATTGTTGATCAATTATATTTACAAACACAAGTGTGATACACCATAACCTTTCCACTGTACATGTTTTAAACATGGAGAATTATTTATGTATTCATCAGTGAAAACCTGTATCCATGATCCCATGTCACTTTGGACTGAATATAACAAGGCAGCATACTGAAAAAAGGGCTTCTTTTAAAATGACAACCAGTGATCAGTGACTGGTTTAAATCACTCAGAATATCCTGAAGTCATGATGCTGACTACTACTACTACTATTACTAAGTCATGTTAACAGACCAACAATATCTGTTGGTGATACATTCAGTGGCAGCTCTAATAAAATCCAGCCTAATTTAGCATTTTAATCTAAAACAATAAATTAAGATAATTAAACTGGATTAATACAAAACAAAAACAAAATCAGTCATTTCAGCATGTGCTAAAACAACGGTTTGTGTTAAGACTGCAACATGCCAACAAAAAACATTTGAGAGCTGTTGTCTTTTCATATAAAAAATAATAAGAAGTGCTAGTTAGTGTAATAAATTCGATAGGTGGTTTCATGTGTGCTTCTTTGTGAATATAGACTGGAGGCCTATAAATATCTTTATCCACAAAGAGTGGCCCTGAAAAAAACCTTTGCGAACCAGCTGTGGGGCCGTAGGTAGCGCAGTCATTCACTAAGTTAACTCCTGGTTTCTTCTGGCTATAAATTGTTGTGTCCTTGCCATGATGTATGTTCATCCGCCCCACAACAATTTCCCAGTGAATCAATAAAGTATGTCAAAAACACAACTGTATATGGAGGCAGCTTTGCTGGCACTGGTGCACTTAGCCGACAAATATAGCTGTCAATCTTTTCGCGCAAGAACCTAAAGAAGTATTTCCAATATGCCAAGTCTTTAAATTTAGCAGGCATCCGAGGAAATATTTTTGCTCATATCCATGTACAGTCACAATCTGTCAGAGTGACAGATTAAGGGAATTGAGGGACAGAGGGAATTGACAGTATTGTTAAGAGACAAACTGCCGTGCCTCTTGACTTATTCATGGCATATGAGAGCAGAAAAAGAAAAATGATACAGTAGTTAAGAAAGGAAGCAATCATTTTATCCGCAGGTAGTTATTGCATTTTATGTGCACAAAACTATAATGTCTGTGTTTTTTAGTGATGGCAGAATTGAAACAGTGTTAACGGTATGTACCCAAACTTGTGCGGAACATCTGACTCTAAACATTGTTCTGAGCACAAGAGGTCACGTGACTGTTTCCATAACATCACCAACTGTTTTGACTCATTGTGGGTTTTTTACTCACTTATACTGTTAAGTGTATAAAGCAATTACCAACTCAAATCTCCAGGCTTTGCAGTCAAACCAGTATTCCCTCCTGGTGCTGAATTTAAGCAGCTGCAGGATGTAAATGATAATTGACAGGCTCTGTGGTCCTAGGGATCTCCTGCATTATTAATGCATCTCCACCAATAAAACACTTACCTAAGCACACTGAATCCAATGACGGATAACCTTGTGATCACCGTGAGTAAATGGTTAACAGGTGTCACAGAAGTTGGTTGAGGTTGTGATTTGCAGAAAAATTATTTAATAAACTCAAATTACAGCTGAGACCGATTAGTCGCTTACTTGTAGTATTTTGTTACTTAGTACTTTTTTTAGTGACACTTAAAAAAACTGAAGGTTGATTCTACTCTGAACGCGTCTCATTTTTATGCCACTTTGTGCTTTTTACCTGTTTTAGTCTAGTTCTATTTCTTCAGCAGGTTTATAAGCACGGTTGACTACTGGGGCTGTTTATGTGAATGCAGTCCTGGACATAAGTCAATGAAATCAGGACTGCTCACTGTTCACAATGTTTATACTCATTCACATGCCGTGGTTCAGGGAGGTGTACACATAAAGGAAACTGATCAATACATTTCACTTCTCATCCAGGTAGATTCTTTAGTCTGAGGAAGTTTGGTTAGAGACCATGGATTACTCCTCTGCGCTACATTATTTGATGCTTATAACCTGACTCCCATAACACACACAGGTGGTGGCGCAATTGTTTCAGTCATTGGTTTGTGTTTTTTTCCCACTGCACAGATGACTGACAAGCTGATAATAAGCCAAAAAACCATCTGCTGTTTATTTATTTATGCTTTTATATAGTTAAATATAATATTTGCTTCTATTTAGTACTTCTATTAGCTACTTTAAAAAGGCAGACAATCCTGCAAAAGACCTCAACCTAAAGGAGAACAGAAGATAATAGACTGTTCCACCCAGGTGTAATGCATTTAAAATGAGGAAACTATGTATGAATATACAAGAAAATGCAAGAAAAAAATGACAAGAATCATTTACATATCATATTTATCTTTACACATAAAGATACTGCAGAATGACCTGTTTATCTTGGAACTGTGTTCATTTCATTATCAACACTGTGATGGTATTTAATCTCTGACCCTATTACGGACTTGTTCAACTGAAGTGTCTGATTGTTAGAAATATGAGTTAATATTAAATATTATAAAGAACATGCATTAGTCATGGCTCACTTGCACATAAAATAGAAAATATAAAAAAGTTTTTAAAAAGGCATCTGGTATTACTTACACTGAACCTTTGTATTCACTGCCTCACACAATGCTGGTGTTTTTTATGTATTCTTTGTTGTTTTTTAAGGTTGTTTCTGGCTTCTCACCATAATGATGAAGCCTGACTATAGAGACTTGCTTCCTTTCATCCACAGCAGCATTAGTGAGGTGAAAACAGCAATGTCTTTCAGCAGGTCTAAGCTCAGACCCATAAATCGGAGAAAAAGATTCTCCTGGAGGACAAGTTTTCAGGGTCAGCTGTCCGTACACCTTTAGGTAAACTGCCATCATTGTTTTTCCATTTCTGGAATCAAAAATCTAAGCAAACAATAACCGTACAGGTCAGACTGAAAAGCAGTCATATGAACCATTTATATAATAGTCTTGTGCAATTTGGAAATAACCAGACTAGAATTGATCAGTGCTGCAATAATCTATGATAATGGGACATGAGTAAAAGACTCAAAGTCCAACAATAGCCCAGTCCTCTGGGTGGGGGGCAGAACTGATGAGAACATAAAAGAGAAGCGGGCAGGGCAGACTTCAGAGAGCGTTTCTACGAGAGTCTGAGAGCTGAAGAGAGGACGGCGGTGCAGCGATAGATCATCAGCCATGATGGTACTTTGTGCTTTGAGAAGACGAATGGGGGAAAAAATATCTTTTGTCTGGCTGCATCAGTCTCGAGCCTCTCGTCTCCCAGCAATGTCACGCTTCTTTGTAGAAGTCCACCTCTGCTTCAGTTCTCCAGCTTTACATAAACCCACGATGCTTCAGCAGTAAATGTAAGGTTTATTATTATTATTGTGTGAGAGCCTTCCGCTCTCCCAAGTATGAGTTCCACTCTTTATTATTATTTTCTTTATTGTGCCTAAAAGTTTGCAGCACAACTAGTCCCACAGGCTTTGTCCAAAAAATCTTGTTCAAACTCCATAATGTAGGTCTAGCTGCAGAATCGTGTGGGTGGAACTCTAGGCAATCATGTGGTTCGTCTGTAATTAATAACTTTAATCATTATTTGTCCCATAGACTTTACACTGATTACCAAACAGGGGTGTTAGGGTTAGGGTTAGGGGTGTTATGCCCCACTAGATGGGGCCGACACTCTACCCTTTCCCACAATAATAAAGCCGCTGCCCTTCGTATTCGATTGGCTGTTGTCAAAAACACAATCCTGTGCACTACCTATCAAGACAATGTTGTCCACGCCTACCTAATGTGATTGGTTGTGGCGGGTCTGTTGCTACAATGGCCAGGCCTCCGTTCCAAGAGACAGAAACCTGTGGCATTCTAATAGCCTTCAGCACTTAGCATGGAGATCAGCTGCGCAAGCAGCACCCAGCGGCCGCTCCTTCTTCTTGTTAACTTTTTGAGTGTAGTGTACCTATGTTACTCTTGTATTGTAAAGCGGTGCACAAGGAAAACAAAGTGCAGCAAGCGGCCAGGATTCCCCATCGTTTTATTTAATGTCAGTACACTGGAAAATAGATTCAAGATAAATACTCCACTATTTTAGTACTGTATTCCGTGCCCCTCTTGCAGACTGTATACCCTTATGCTGCCCCATCCAGTGATACCATAATTAACTTATTGTTAATGGTTAATTGGTAATTGAACATTGATAATTAACCCCCCCCCCTTGACCCACCGGCTTGTTTTCCCTGTGTATTGTGTGCTCCCCACCACAGCTCTGTCGGTTTTCATTCAGCGTGGCTTGGCGCCTGGCCCAAACACCAAACATGGCGCACCCCATCACGAGGCAAACACCCTAGCACGGCTCAGATCAGTTCTCCCATGCAATTTCTGCATAAATTGCTAAATCTAGTTATATTTGCTTCTTCAGAAATGCTTTGAAACATTATTCTTGGCATATAATATGCCTTTCCACCCTGAACCTCAGGCTCTGCCCAGGGCCTGAGGTTGTCCCAGTCATCAGCCTCATTATCGAAGACAATGAGATAGCATAAAAGGAGAAGGTAAAAACAAACTATCAGGTTGGTACTTCGAACCCCATCTACTGCTTAACACCAGCAACATTAATGAGATGGCAACAAAACAGTCCCCACTTTGCATAAAGGGGGTCTGCATTCAGTGGGTGGCCTGAAGTTCCTGAGGGACACATTACTGAGGACCTCTCCTGAACTGCCAACAAAGCTGTGGTGGTAAAAAAGAAGGGGCCAAAAGAGAGTCTTATTCTTCAGGGTGCTAAGAAGAAACCGTCTGCTTGTCGGTGCCTTTAATGCAGCACTGGCTCTCGAATCCCTTTCACAATGTACTACAGACTGGTACGCCAACTACTCAGTGGCAGACAGGAACTTATAGAACTATGGGCAGAGAAAATCAGCTTATTGGTTTTATATGCAATTTACTTGAAAACATTAATTTCCTGCAACAATTCAGTAGGAATATGTATAATTTACAGTACTGTAAACTGCACATAATATGAACAATAAAAGAAATTCAATGTTCATATTCTGCGGATATGCCCTTTACATTTACTGATTTGAGCTCACATAGACTCTGGGGTGAAATTTTCCCACTAAGTAAAATGAAAAAAAAAAGACCTGAAACCATTAAAAAAGCAGCTTTTACTTCTGCAGAATGAAACAAAATTGTATAAATAAGGTGATTTGAGATATTTATATTTAGAAGGAAAATAAAAGTACGTAGTCGTAGTAGTCGCAATTCGTTGGCATTTTCATTTTCCTGAAGGTAATTGTTAAATGTCTTTTGCATGCCTGACTGCTTCTAAAGGAAATTTGTTTCCTCACTTGCTACAGTTTGATACTCAGTGCTAAAAGTTAATGGAGATGACAGAATGCAGACATACATTGTTTATTAACATGAAAAAGTTTTGTGATTTAGTTTCTTATAAAGCTTGTTCACTGTATATATCAGAAGGATATCTGAAGTGTGAAAATCCTTTAAGACACTGTGACATGTAGGGTTAACTACTGTAATCCAATAACTGGTGTAGAAGAAGAAGAATCCACTTTATTGTCATTGATACATGACACAACGAAATTTCTTCTCTGCATTTGACCCATCCTCCTTGGGGGGAGCAGTGAGCAGCCACAGGCGGCGCTCGGGGTGCTAGCGCTGGGTGTCTCACTCAGGGACACGCCTGGAATGGATGATGGTCTGGGTGACTCAGCTGGGAATCGATCCTGCTGTCTCTGCATCCCAACCCTTGCCTTAACCACTGAGCTACCAGGTCCTGCCTATACATTTTTAAAAGATTCACCTAAACTTTCCCAGCAAGCGGCTTCTCCATGAGCAAAATATATTGTATTAAAAAGATGGTTGACAGAGGGACCTTTGCCATTTCCAAAGAGAAATTCAATAATCACACTTTTCTGACCTCATTGGTTCTATTCCAGGTACACCATGAAACTGTAACAGATATTCATTCCTATTTCCTAGAAACCAGAAAAAAAATAAGATTTTTTTAAACAGTCTTCCGCCACTGGCATTTTTAGATTACATCTCTCACTTATAAAAATAATGTAGGCACTAGCAGAAATTCCACCTTCACTGTGCGTCAGTAAGGCTCAGAGCCAAGCTTGTACCATTTCCTGGTGAAGTGTACAAGGCTGCCTAAAGCTTGTCTGAACTTTGAAGACACACTCGTTGTTAATTGATATGAATATATGGGTAATGTGTGGGTTCCAAATAAAACACAGCTAATACAGGACACCTTTATCATGGATTGATGAAGGAGGCTATCATGGAGCTTTCAGTGGTGAGAACATTCATGAACAGGATCTAAATGAAGTGGGGCAGCAATATTTATATTCACTCTTCTTTCCTTAGACAATACTTAGAGCTGTGAGCTTTACTCTCTGACACGAAGAAACAACTTATGAAGGAACAACTTGTTGCTGAGGTCTCTGTATCAAACCCTCCAAAGACCAGATACTACCAACTACTTGTTGTATCTGCCTTTGAAATGTTTGTTTTATGTCCAGAAACACAAGGCTTCATTGATTTTCCAACCTGGACGTGAGAACTGTTTCAGGATATTAAATGGTACCCAGCTATATTCATGAAACTATGAAACTTATCAATTAGTAAAACTTCAAGCATGTTTAAAAGATAGAGGCCTTTTTATACTCGTTGATTTAGACAAGACTCAAGTTATTCTTTTTGATCCCCAAGGCCTAAGAGACAAACTATCAGGTAGGGATTACCACCTTAGGTGATATTACATTGTCCTCAAACACTACTGTGAGGAATCTTAGTGTTATTTTTTATCAAGTTATGTCTTTTACCCATTACTTAAAATAAATCTCTAGAACTGCCTTCTTCCACTAGGAATATTTAATATTATATGTCATATGCGTGTAAACTTTAAAATAAGTTAACATAACAAAAATTGTGTGGGACAGAAAATCACTCCCAGAGGAGGCAAAAACAGAGGGAGGTATGCGAATTCGTGAAGGAACTAAATACCAGCAAAGGGAGAATGTAACATGGAGACAAAAAGGACAAAGGCAAGGAAGAAATAGAGGACAGAACAGAAACTAAACCCAAACCAGCTTACATGGGTGAGGAAAGCAATGATGGGTAGAGGCACAGAGACCAGGATGATATCGGGTGCCATAATGGGATGAACTGACAAGAAAAGGTAGAAAGTGAACGGGCTTACGTAGCGAAGGGACGAATGGAAAATAACTGCAGCTAGGAACAATCAGGGAGTGAGCATGGAGAGAGAGGAGGGGTCAAGGTGAATGCCATAAACAAGTAGCTGGCATAGTGTACAGAAACATCTGCGCTGAGTATGGGCTGGAAGTCCCAAGGTCAAGATAGGGGACACCTCTAAAGGTGACTGAGAATGAGAAGGCTGAGATCCCGCGGAACTTCCAAATACAGACTGACAAACTGGTAAAGGCTAACCAACTGAACATAGTGGTGGACAAGCAGAGGAAGAAGGAAGAATCGTCGTGAATCCCAAGGGCTGAGAGAAGAGCTGGAAAAGATGTGGAATGTGAAGGTACCAGTGGTCCCAGTGGTAACTGAAACACCCGGGGCAGTGATGCCCAAACTGGTAGAGTGGCTTCAACAGATCCCGGGGACGACATCTGAGATCTCTGTCCAGAAGAGCACAATCCTAGAAACAGCTGAGACACTGTACCGGACCCTCAAGCTCCCAGGCCTCTGGTAGAGGACCCGGGCTTGACGGACAAAGACCGCCCAAAGAAAAGGACGAGTGGGGAGTTCTTTATATATGTATATATACATATTATATTTTGATATCTAGTGATTCTGCACTTTCTGCCACGCAACCCACACAGTGTTGGTAAACCTTTTGCACTGAACACCTCTAGTTTTGCTTTATGTTTAATAATCAGTTTCCCTTTAATTGTATTAACTGTAAACATTTATTTATAAGAGAATAAATACAATAAATATGGTTTTATTTGAACATTATTTATCAGGTGATGGGTCACACTGTGTTGATGCGTCGAAGCCTGAAAGTGTTCCTGAAAATGTTTGGTGAAGTGTGTATCGAGGCCTGTATCATTTCTTCTTACAAATTGGTGAAACTATGTAGAATTTGTCTTCTTGCTTAACAGTCTTTGACCAGCAGGGGGGGTTTGAATGCACTGGAACCGTTTTGTGAACCATTCAGCATCACGTATCACTCCTATTTTGCCTGAGTTAATTAGAAATGTAAGTTACGAGTGCAGGCGATGCCACTACCAGCCTGTTGCTGCTGCTGGAGAGACATCTTGTTGGGCCTGGACTAAGGAAATACTCCGGGGTGCACGTATCAACATGTAACATGAAAAGCCTTTTATATGAATATATATGCTTCCTGTGTGTTAGTTAGTTTGGCCAGTTCTTGTCTTTGTTAGTAGTCTGTTCAGTAGGGGTTCATTTCCTTAAGTTAACGTCTTCTGAGTTTACTTTTCTTTTTGTTTACCTCATTTTTACGGGCCTAAACATTGTTGAGTATTTTTGTTTCTTTTGGGATAATAAAAACCTTTTCATTTTGAAAAATCCACCTGTTTCCCCCTGCCTGCCTGCTTGGTCCCTCACACCTCTGCTGTATGAGTTACACTGCTGTCGTGCTTTTTGCTTCACCTGTGTTGTGTTATGTGGCAAAGTGTTCACACAGCCCAGCCTCTCTCTGGTTATTGCATCCTCTACATTTCTACAGAAAATCCCTCATCTCAGTCTCAAGACAGAAAGTGAATCAACAATATTTATTTTACACATCTGTTTATTTCTCAGTTAAGCTTGTTTTTTTATTCTGCTTTTGTTGGGACCCTGGTGGATAAAGAACTCTGCAAAGCTTTTCTAATTAGTCAAGATTGCCATGCATGCAGTGGCATTTCTCTAATTACACCACAGTAAGAATCATGCCTGTTGGAGCAGAGCGCAGCTCCTCACTGTGCCCCCCCCTGGTGTTCTAAAGCAGGGACAGAGGAGCCCTTCAACGACGCTAAAACGCAGGCAGTTACCAAGCACACAGGGGATCATGGGTAAAGGTTTCTGAAAGAAAAGGTAATCAGAAAAACATGAGCAGAAAACTGCAGGCTGTGTTGTGACAATGCTCGGCGTGAAAGAGGCAGATGAAATGAATCGCTTCTTGCACTTCTTTGAAATGTATTCAATTTGCGGTGCTGGGCAACAACAAAGTGTTCTCCGCCTAATGGCAGCACTGATAGGTTGTCATTGGAGATCCATTTTGTATGGAATTTGCACAGCCCTTAGGGAGAGAGGGTCTACTTAAACACTCAGGCTTTCAGTGCCCAAGCCAACATTTCACTATTTCATATCGGGCTTTCTAGTACTTTATTCCCAATTTCTTTTCTCTTTCTCTATCGAGCTCCCATTCCTTTTGTACAAGTCATTTTTCCACAAGGGCTCTCATTGCAAAGGTCTCTGATTTATCCTGATGCAAGACGGGCGCTGGCCAGGCAGCCAGATGAAAGCTGTGGAAAATGGATGTACCACAGTGAGAACGCAGTGCTCGATAGAAAGTATGGGTTCAGGCTAGCTGCGTGGAACCTACAAACTTCCAAAACTGTCTCATTTTAAGCTTGGATTAACAGAAATCTGTTATCCAAGCGGAAATCTTCTATCTGTGGCCAAGCATGCGTTTCACTTTCTGGCCCCCAGACACCAGAAGACTAAGCAAGACCTGAAAACATCTGTTGCAAAGGCCTGGTGGAGCATCACTGGGAGGGAAAGCAGAATATGACTATGCTTTGCACATCTGGAGTGTTCCATTTCAAATCTATTGTGGGAGCGTACAGATGACAAATCATGCGTTTGTTGGGATGAATACATACCAGTCTGTATATTCCACTTAGAATAACATTCCTCAAGAACTGTTCTGCACATTGAATTATGTCATGTGGTAAATGATTGCTGCAATCACTATATCATAGCAGGGGATCCCATTCCAGTCAGAGATGCAGCAGGAACCCTGAAGGAAACTGCCACTGATCAGTCAATCATGAAGCAGCCGTGTCAGAAGGAGAATGTATAGTACACATCAAGAAACTCCCCAGGATGTACTAGCTAGAGAAATGAACAGATAGCTGGACTTAACAGCAGGCTTGTCTTTTCTGCTCTGGGAGGAGAGAGCACACTTCTTGATTTTTGGGTAACGAAGTCACTTGAAACACTTGTGTCCTGTCTCCTTGGTATGTCGTCAAAATAAAGTATTAAATATCTAATTCAGCAAGCTGCTAATTCACTTGGTATTAGCAAACTCTCCTTTGGGTTCCTCCCACTATCCAAAGATGTAAGGATAACGGGTGACTCTTAATTGTCTGTAGGTGTGAATGTGAGTGTGCATGTTTGTCTCTATGTGCCGGCCCTGCGATGGACTTGCGACCTGTCCAGAGGTACCCTACCTTTCACCTGATGACTGCTGGGGTAGGCTCCAGCACCCCCGTGAACCACAAGAACAAGTGGTTAGCAAAATAGATGGATGGATGGGTATGGAAGCCTGCCGTGTGCCTGTGAGTTTGGATAGTTTGGGATTGGAAACCTTATTAACAGATCTGAAATCTAACATCACAGAGGAAGTCTTAGAGATCCAGTGAAATTCTTCAACATTTCTTGTGTTTTTATGTTTGATCTTAGTGTCCTGCCACATCCCCACCACAAACCACCTCATCACCTTCTGATGACATAAAGCCAAGCTGCATCCACATCCACAAGCGCCAGTCACCACCAGCGAGGCAGAATTGGAGATTGGCAGCAGCCTTTATCATATTTACAGAATGTAATTACAATCTCGCATCAACATCCTGGGGGGGGGGGGGGGGG
>JAUMHF010000003.1:15294588-15315185 GCA_032359275.1 Microctenopoma steveboyesi | reverse complement strand
CGCATCAACATCCGGCCCCCCCCCCCCCCCCCACCTTCATCTGGCGAAGACTGTGTGGAGACTCTTTACTGGAGGTTTCAGTGATCACACACACACAAACATGGCCTCCACCCTCCCCTGCCCCTTTCACAATCCATCTCATGCTGCTTCAGAAACAGCTTTCCTCTAGCCTGCTGTCTTTTATAGCAATGTGTTCATTTGCACTTTGTCAGCAGCAGCAGATGGTGGTCAGAGTGAAGGGTTTGATTTGGTAGTTAGAACCTGTCCCTAGATTATTAACACAGCCCTGAAGCTGACTAGCGTGACTATCACATGAAAGCTAATTAATGTCTTCCACTTTGAAAACGTCAGAATCTTGCTTTGCAAAAGTATCATGGTCAGATGATAGCGATGTGATATAATATTGTGGTTTGGTTATGAATTGTCACTAATGAATAAATGTAGCTGCCTGCCACCAAAATTCAATGAATTGATTTATCACCGGGAAGACAAATTAGACATAAAATTTTCATTGCCCCAGTTCAGTCATAAATGTTCAATGTTCATGCAGTCGACTCCAGCTCATTTGTATTTTCTGCAAGAACATATTAACTCGCAGTAAACACAGTGGCTATCAACATTTGGGATTTGTAGCTAATTATGCATTCATGCAGAGCTGGTTTCTGAATAAGTTTTTTCTGCTTTGTCAGGTTTGAGGAGGTTCACTTGATATTTTGTTAAAATAACAACACAATGTTAACACAGGTTGACTTGTCATCTTAATGTGAAATCAAAGGCAGAAAATATATTTGGGTAAAAAGTGACATTAGTTTGTGTTGAGTTAATGGAAATTGTGCAAAAACATTATATTATGTCATTAATCAAAGTATTGGATGCATTCAAATATTGATCAGATGATGAAAAGTCAGCACCAAAATCAAGTTTTATTATTTATCATCAAAAAATCATGAATGTTGTGTATAACGTAAAAATGTACAGTTTATCCAGTAATGTACTTCTATCTGGATCAAGGTAGCACTTTTTTTTTTTTTTGGTCAACATTGACATTGAGATTCTTCGTCTGACAGCCTGTGAGATTATCTGTGTGTGTGTGTGTGCGTGCGTGCTCCAGACCAGCAAGTAACAATTCTGAGGACCCAGGTGTAGAGTGACACCAATAACCAGTCCAGTTAGTTGCCTGCTATAATTCTGTCACGGCCAGGCAGTTAGCGTAGCACACCGTGCTCTGCAACACTGTGCGAGGCATAGTTGGTTAAGCTTACTCTCTCAAACCCAATGCTAAAATGGTAAAGCCCATCAAGTATAACATTTACCATGTTCACCAATGAGTTTAGCCTGTTGCTAACATGTAATAAATGGTTTTAACATTTACTCCAACAAAAACATGAGCATCCACTGACTTCTACAGGCATGTCAGTAGTTTTCCTTTGGTGTTGGTCACAAAAAAAATGTTAGAGGGTTCATCAAAGTCAATAAGATTCATCCTCTGGGGATTAAATATATCTGCACCAATTAGAATAAGAATGTGTTCTGTTGCGTTTCCTCTCTGGCTACATTTAGGCCTCTGGCCAAGATGTCAGCAGCTTTAATTAGTTCCGCATGTTCCTGTGTGCAAAAGGCCTGACAGTGTGATAGAGAACCAATTTACTGACAAAATCTTCTAACAATCTGTTGATAAGGGCCCACATGCTCAGGGTTAATGTAATTACTGGATTCATTAAAGCCAGCATGTCTCCATCCCTGTTAAGGATTAGAGACACCTTATCAAACCCACGGGTTCATGTGGAAAGGCCCGTTCCAAATCAGGACACACGGACACGCGCACATGTCAAAGCACAGATGACTGCGTCTTCGTGTCACATGCTACATTCAGTATTCAATCATTTGCACTGAGTCTTCAAACTGAAAGTGACTGGTTCAAGTGGAGGATGCATAATCCGAGGGAAAGGCAGCTGGCAATAGGCACGAACCGTAATCAAATTGGTCCTTATGGATTTAGATTCTATTATCACTGGTGGTTTATAATAAAACAAATGATTTCCGACAGCAGAATTCAATATGTTATTTATGAAGCCAGCATCTCAGCATCTCTCATACTACTCATTGTAGTATTTCCTTTGTTTTTGATGTTGCTAACGGCATGTGAGGACAGCAGTATAGTTTGCTACATACCAAATGGATGGTTTGTTAAATGAAATCCTAAATGTATTCAACATAAAGTGTAAGTCTGCATTCTTCAGATGCCGTTTTCATGAGGAAATTATACTTGAAATGTCCTATTCCTCAACTTACCTGCTAGACATGACATTAAAGACTGACTCACTAGTGATTATTATTGTTGTACGACAGACAGAGCAGTAAATTACAGCCTTTGCATTTCCAACAGTGTTTTTGGGCAAACATGATTTTAAGGGTAACAGTGAAACAGTTCTGCATCTTTCTATTTAGTGTGCATTACAGGCTTTTGTGCATTTCTTTAAAATATTTATGGCTTATCGTGTGTGTGAGAACAAGGATTCCACTAATTCAGTATAATCTGAGGTAATCAGATGAAAGATTTCTCTGTAATCAGTTCGTAACCATTTGACATTCAGTTACCATGAGAAGGAGAAATGGTGGAGAGCTGAATGTTTGTGCTGTTAATTAGCATCACAGGAGCGTAAAGAGATGTGAGCTGCATTTATCTGAGGTATATTATTCCTCTGGTTGGGAAAGTACTACATAAGACACATGATTTCCTGGTGGTTTATATAACATTGCCCCCATCTGGTGAGCTGAAGAATCCATAATAAATAATCTTTTGCCAGAACAAAGGACGCCAACTGAAATAATCACACAAACTGGGATGAAAATCACAGAATATTTTAATTTCAGAGTCAGACAGTGCAGTTGCAAAGTGTTAAAGACTTCTGTATAAAAAAAATATATTTGTACCATTACTGCTTTGAGATATACTTTACAATTAAAACATGTCAGCATCAACATAAAGTTAATCAAATCTACATATATGTTCTATACAATTTCAGCCGACTATTGGCTTGCATGTAATAGAGTACCGTGAAACAGAAAGAAATAAAAATACGTACATTTTCCTGCTTTAATTATTCAATTACAAACATACAATTACAGGCTCAAAACCTTTATATTATCCATACACCCAATACAGGATCGTGAGCTTCCTCATTAGAAGGTAATCCAGTAATATGTGATCCATTAAATTCATTTCAATTATCAAAGAAAATACAGTAAATCGCACATGGAATCACATTAGTTTAGTGGGGTTTAAATAAAGACGCCGCTGTACCTTCAATTAGAAAGACGTTATGAGGAGTAAGGCTGATGCTGCGTGGCACCAGCACAAATATAGTGTTTTAACAGAGTTAGTCCAGATTAGTTTGGCGACACCACAGGAGCCACACTCATGTCCTCCTGTTCTGCAGGAAAGGGAGGGAGCATGTTGTGAGGGCAGTGGAGGCATGATGTGAGTGATTTGCTCCGGGAGAGAAAGTTCAGTTCTGTCTACTGGAACTCTTTCTGAGCCCGCATGGCGTGTGGATGCCAGGTGAGGGCCGAGGGAGTTCTCACTCTTTTAGTGTTGGTCCTCTGATCTCCAATGTGGACGTGCCAACAGACTCCACTTGTCCTCAGTTCCACTGAGAGCTGGTGGATTTCTGAGAACCAGCTGCAGGTGAACTGATTTACGGTTTTGTTCGCTTTGGTTCTTCTCGTCAACAGTGGTCGGTATCAGTAAAAAATAAAATAAAAAATTGAACCAAATGAGCCACAAATTCCCTTCAGAGAGCAGAGAAGAACACCTGTCAGTCTACGAGCTTTACTGTAAGCATGGACCGCTACGGCCGATGGAACCTGGAAAAAAGCGAGAGAGAAGATCAAGGTGTTGTTGTAGATGATGCAAATAAATAAACCAACAAATCCTAAAAAGAGAAAGTGAACTAATAAAAAATTGATGAAAAGACTGAATTATTAATGGCAGCTGAACACAAGCCTGACCGGGTATAGATCCTGCTTTCTTCATGAACCTCCATCTCTGCACTCTTGAATTCATTGAGCTCCTTGCGGATGGCAGCCTGAGAAAAGACGTAAAAGGAATAAGAACTTCAGGGAGATGGCTTTATCCACAAGAAAAGGACACAAGAAAAAAGTATGCGCGAGTCCTTTACACCAACCAGAGAAAAGGTTTACCTTAGACGGACTAATTCTGATCTGATTCTGAAAGTTGTGTCTGGGCTGTGTCCCTACTGCATCAGCGCTTTAGGAGCAGATGCGGTTACATCTGTGAACGACTTCCTAATAACCTCTGTTGGTATAGAGACGCGTGTGATTATGTGAGCAATCCCACCTTGTCAGCAGGAGTGAGCTTGGTCCATGGTTTGTCCGCTCGACGGTCGTAGTTCTCAGCATGCGTGGACTCAACGTACTCATGGAAACGCAGAATCTTCCTCGCCTGGAGTTCGGCTACGGTGGGCCTCTGGGACAGCTGGTGGTAGAAGGAGGAGTATTAAAAAGGCTTCACAACAGCAAAGATGACAATCCAGTCACATTGTCAAGTGTGTGATCCAGTTGTTTTATGGGATCCTGACCTTTCTCGTGAGCCTCCGTTTGATCTCAGATCTCTCCATCCGCCGGTCTACCTCATTCTTGGCTGCAGGAGGAGAAAGACATTATATAAGAATGAGGGACAGAAAAAAAACAGTCGGTCAGGTGGATTTCACCTGAGCTGCTGTCGGCACGCTGCAGTAACGGGAAGCTTTAATCAGTGCCTGCCTCTGCACAAGGCGCCACATTGTTTGGGTCCAATCGTTTGAAGACGAGCGAGAGCCAGTGTGGAGGTATGAATATTAGATGGAAACATGTTGATAGATTTTGAGGAGGATTGTGACCATTCTTCTGAGGTTCACCTTGTTGCTTAAACTGTACCAATTAGGTGCTGTTATTTTGTCCTTCATTTTCCTGTTTGCACAGGAAGTGGTCATGCATCACATTGTAAACTGACATCTTCTGCTTGTGCATCGTGATGCACTGAAATTATTGCAAACATTATAATCTAACCAACGGCATGACACGCTGAACAACAGTTCAACAAACATCCTGAGTAAGAAGATATCTTAATTGTCTAAATCTGTTTGCAAAGCAAGCAGGTGGTACCTCCAGATAGTATGAATAACTAACAAAGATATTAACAATAAAGTGCATTTATGCAAATGTACTGCCAATCTCTATAGTGCAGTTCATTTTCACACGACAACTGTACAGGCAGGTAGTTGTTGACTGGACAGTTTAAATGTCGTCCTACATCACCAGCTGATTATTTCATGGCTTTGTTTTCTTCACTCCTCTTCAGGAATAAGGTTGCATACACACAGATACAGCGTTTTGTGACCAATGATATGCCTTTAGCAATAAATACATAATTTAAGCCGAGAAGAAACGAATGAAAAATGTGTTTTGTGACCCTGTGGTGCTGAGGAATCAAATGTAAATCAACATCACCTGAAAGAAGAAATGGAGGACAGATGAAGAAAGTGTTTTACCTAGAAGGATGTTCCTCTGCTCCAGCTCTTCTACAGACGGTCTCTGACTGAGGCGCCTGAAGACAAAAAACACCACTTTAAATGGCTGATAGGGATCAATCTAAAAGAAATAATTCATCCTGGGAAGCTGGGTTTCTACAACAAATTTGAAGTGTTTCATCACAGGACTGGATGGAGAGCCTCCCACAGCACTATGGATTACACTGATCCATACACTAGGTAATGGATGCAATCAGTCAAACTGTAAGACGGATATTATAGCAGATGGATAGCACTGACTGGCCACATCCAATTTTCCGGTGACAGTATACATCACATTCATGTCTGTTAGTTCGCTGATGTGAGTCCTGTACCGTGTGAGTGCAGTGCCGATCTTGTTCCTCACAGCCACCCACTGCTCCCTGTTGTGCCAACTCATGTTGTCGTGATTCTCCTGATTGTTCCTCTCCTCTTTCTCTTGTCTTTCCAGCCTCAAGGCCAGCGTGTCCTTCCTCTTCACACGGCTTGCTAGACCACCTGTGGCACATATGACCCATATATTACAACTCTGTATCCACCAAAAGAAGAATCAAATACTGAAAGACATTTCTTTTCAGAAAAGTCAGCAGCATGTTTGTAAAAAAAAGTTAGGACAGGGGTCCCAAAAGATGTCTCGCAACTCTATAAAGCAGGAGTATAAGAAAGACGACGTACTTGGAGGGTCTTCATCCTCATCCTCATCATCGTCATCTCTGTACAGAATGGGACCATCAGAGTCTGAGTCTTCCTCGCTGTCCTCCCCGGGGCCTCCACCCTCGGGGATGACAGTAACGGTGACATCTCCGATCATGCCTCTTCTGCTGCGGGGCTCAAACCCAGGCTTTCGCTGAGGCCTGTGAGGGTGAAGCTTCTGCAGCTCCTCCTCCATGTCAAAGTCATCGTCGTCTGGCCTACAAAGACACACCGCAGCTTTTAGACAGATGAAGACAAACTGCACCACTTCCTACTATAAGTTAGTCTATGGGACACTTACAGCCGAAGAGGTTCGATGGTGACAGGCAGAGAGTGTCGTGAATTAGCCCCAGTCTCCACGGGGATATCTGGAGGAGACTCAAACAACAGTGAGTGGGCCCTATGGGAGCCATCAGGGCTGGGCTGAATGGGGCCAGGGCTGGCCAGAGCTCTCTGTATGCGGATGTGTAGGGGGACTACTGGAGGCTCCGTGGCTGGGGTTGGGGGATCAGTCTGTATGGTGGGCACAAGACCAGAGGGGGTGGCGTTGGGTAGCTGGAGCGACTGAACCCGGGGAGGAGATGGAGGTACATGGGAGGGTGGCAAAGGCTCAGAGGATCTGCTCACAGGAGCTGCTGCGTTTGTCTTGTCCTCACTGTTATCTCCTTTGAGGCCAGCCAGGGGCACAGATACAGGCGCAGCCGCTGGGTCTGAGGTGGTGGCTTCCAGGACTGCATTGGGAAGGGAAGGATCTGCAGAACTGCGCTTGGGGGCGACGGGGGTCATCCTCTTTGGGGGAGTTGGTGGAGAGCGCTTAGCTGGTGCTGGTACTGGGACTACGATGACACTGCTGCCAGGCGGTGCAAGCTCCGCTGTGAAGAAACCCGTCAACAACAATAATCAGCACTGGTCACAAATTCAACCTGTAGTCACACACTTACGTGGGTTTAGTTTCAACAAAACAAGCAAAAAAAAGCAAATGTGTCTCTAAGAGTTTTAGTCTGGGAGGAAAGAAGAGATTCCTGTTATGGCTGAGCTGGTTGAGTCAGGGGAGGGTGACACACACACACACATTAACAGACACGTGAATCAAAGGTCTTTGATGAACATCCAGTGGGATAAACAAACACAGTCAGTGTGCTTTGACTTCCATGCAGTATTTTCAATAAGTTAGGCTGCAATACACATGCAGTACTGGTGTTAACATGGGGCTGAGGCCATGTGACCTTACAGCGGTCCTATAATGGTTATTATTAGGACTGATTGGGATGTGGCGCCCCGCTGGGTACCTGAGCGGGTCTGGCCAACCCTGTGGCGCAGGTACACAGGTAGAGAAAGGTAGGGGCCAGGCTCACTCTGCTGTCTCCAGCTGGTCCAGTAACAAGGCTGCCTGGCCTTAGAGCCCCTGTTCAATGAAGAAGCTGGCGAAAATGAGTGGAGATGTCAGGGATGGGGCTCAGTTTACATTCCAAGCTGGGAGATAAGTACAGGGAGGGTGAGTTGGGATGTTGTTGGTCTTGGCTTTACACTGTCCAGAAGCACAGTCTACATGATGAACCATCAGATGATGAACAACATCTGTGGAGATAACGACTGTGCTCAGGATAAATATTTTAGTCAATTCTCCTTATTACGCCAAGTATAACCACATACCTATAAATAAATGTGTGTGATTATGTGTGCAATAGTTTTGTTATGAGGATTTTCTGATATTCCTGCACAGTGGAAGTGACTTATATTGGTATTACTGTCTTCTGGTATGGAAGGAAAATAGATATCACAGAAATGTCAAACTAGACTTCATTTAGAAAAGGTGAGCAAAAAAATGTCTAAAAAGTAGCCGTCTGTTAGAAATAATGCCTAAATGATCAACCTCAGTGTCACCCACAAAATGACAGTATGAGGGCTACAGTTTCTACGATGTATGACGATGTAGTTTAGTGCTGCTGAATCAACCATACTAATAATTTACTGGGACTGCCTGTATAAAATGAGTGCACTGGAATAGATACTCTCCGTCATGACGAATACCTGTGTAGGCAGCGGTAAAACCTCACCTGACAAATCAAAGTGGAATGTGTCACTGCCACAGACACCGTTTCTAACAGACAGTGTTGAGATGGACAGCTGCAACATGCAGGAACAAAGGATACCCAGCACTAAAAGCCAATCCTGTTTCATTCTAACCACTGTAGAAGTGCTGGCTTTGCAAAAAAAATGAAACGACAAGCCGCTGCACGTCCCTTCTCCAGGGAACTGAAGAACGAAACTGCAGACAACACCTGGGAAAATAACTCCACGACAACAAGCCGCCTCCCTCCAACACTAAAGATTTGTTACAAATAACAGCAGCATATTCAAAACGTCTAGTACACTGGTGCTTTCCCTTTAGTTTTCATACACTGCAGCATGTGGTGCTTCAGACCATATGACATTGTTTCACACACTAACCAGTCCAAAAATCACAACAACCACAGACCCAACAAACAAAAAGTAACATTTGCATCTTTGAAACAGGACACCCGACATACCATGTAGATTTCAGTGTCAACAAATGAGGCCATCAATGCCCCATTTTTATGCAACCTTTCTGAAAGTTTGATTTTTAGGTTTGAATGGAAAGTCAACACATTTTTTTCTTCTCTTCCTATTGTAAAACTCTTCTCCCACCAAGCCAGGTTCATTTCCAAGATGTATTCAACTGCAGTGACTGATACCAGTTGCCCTAGTTTAGTTTACTGTGAGATTACTCTCACGTGTTGCTAACAAACAAGTGGGTCTACATGTCTCTGTGGAGGACGTTTAATCCGATACCACTCGTTTCACTAACAGTGTCGAGGCGGCGTCACAAAGACTGAAGCAGCTATTTATAGAGAGGTTAGGCTGCAGGAGCACACACTAACAAACTCACCAAGCAGTGCGGCGTTGCTGTTGCGGTTGTTGGGTTTGGGTGGAGGGACAGGAGGCTGCTTAGCATGGGGGGGGACAGGGGGTGGCGTGTTAGCCGAGTTAGCAGAGGGTGGAGCAGTGAAGGAGGTCTCGCCTATTAGGGACACAGTCCTCAGTGGCTTGGCCACTGCGATGGGAACAGAGGATGAGGAGGAGGAGGAAGACGATGAGGCAGAAGATGAGGGAGTTGGACTCCTGCATGGCTCATTGAAAGGAGGGAGGAGGGATTTCGGGGGAAGCAGAGCCTGTTTAGGTAGGGGAGGATCTTGTGGAGTCTCTTCTCTCAGATAAGGGTTGTGGACGAAGTGGCCCCCGGCAGACTCTACAGGTTTACACATAAAACAAAGACAGACGTTAGAGAAGAAGCCGCAGCGTCACGGGAGACAGGAAACACAAATGGACATCACAGAGAGTAAAATGCTGAAGGCAAGGCTGAGGTGGAGGTCTTATGCAGAGGTCAAGCTCTTTACAAGAAGATGAGAGGCATCAATCAAACAATCTGCAGTTCATACGCAAGAGACGTGCAAAAGTCAAAAAAGCACAATGACTTGTTCTTCTTTCACATTCCCTCAAATCCATGTCTCAAAGCCTGATGGTTCAACTTTGTAGCCTGGGTCAGCGTTTAACCATTTACCCATTGCTACAAATAATGATTGACCATTTACCAAGAAAGCAGTTCACAGTATCCAAGGGACAGGATGTGTGAGCTCACACACTGACCTGACTCTGGTGAGTAATGCAGTACAAGAAAATACAGCAAGTTAACTGTGAGGCCGTAGTAAGAAGACTAGTGTATGAGATATATATATATTAGTATGTAATAGATTTCTATAAGCTGCCAAGAGAAGCACAGCTATTTTCATCAACGCACATGTCTGTGAATAGGTTACCTGTCATTTACAATTATTAAAGTGTTTTCGTTTTTCTGTATTTATTTATTTTTTCATTTATGTATTCCGGAATAAAAGTATTTTCTGTTTTCTAATTACTTGCATAAACTGGTGAAATATTATCTTCACCAAAACCACACATATCAATAAAGAACGAGCTTCTTCTGAGCTTCAGCTTGCCGATAGCCTCCCTGACTTTATCCAGTAAGATACCTTGCTAAACTTGGGAATTCCTTTTTTGTGTAAAGCTGTCCAAAGGCAACAAAGCAGTCATACAGTTTGATAAGCCATTTGCTATTATCGAATGCTTTCTTGACTTCCCCAAGGACAGCTCAGTCAACTATTGCACATTTATTTATCTGACTTTTATCTTTATCTGATTTTATAAATACTTGAACGACAGGAAACACTGGGATTTATTCTCCATGTACTTGTTTGTATGAGCTCAAAAAACATTGACGCCATCAAATGCCTTATTAATCTTTCATAGTGTGGAACATTACAATCAGCTGAGTAGAACATGCCAAAAGTAATCTGACAACACTCATTTCATGTGATTACACTGCGACTTCAGGGAATCGGAGAAATGCACAGAACCATTAGTTAATATGATTCAACACTCTTACCCGATCGTTCTCTAAACTCTCCAGATGAGGCATATCTGGGCAGGGTGCTCCTCTTGTCAGCCTCTGAGGCTGGACGAGGCTTCTTGTTGTCCTCTGATAAGCTCTTCTGCATAGGCCTTAAGTTCAGGTCAGACACAGGCCTGGTTAAAGGCCGCGAGTCATCCAGCTTTTCCCTCTTCTCCCTCTCATCTCTGCGCTCTCTTTCATTTTTCTTGATCCAGTCCTCTCTCCTGTCTCGGTCATCTCTGTTTTCTCGCCTATCCTTCTCGAGCCGTCGATCCCTATCTTCTTTTCGGTCTCTGTCATCCCCCCTTTCTCTGTCATCAAACTGCTCGTCCCGTTCCCTCCTTTCCCTCTCGTCGCGATCCCTCCTTTCCCTCTCGTCGCGATCCCTCCTTTCCCTCTCGTCTCGATCCCTCCTTTCCCTCTCGTCGCGATCCCTCCTTTCCCTCTCATCACGATCTTTCCTTTCCCTGTTGTCTTTGTCAGCCCTGTCATCTCTCCTATCTCGATCATCTCTCCACTCTCTCCTTTCTCTGTCTTCCCTCCGCTCAGCTCGCCCGTCTCTTCTTTCCATATCTTCCCTGTCCTTCCTTCCTCGGTCTTCCCTGTCATCTTTTCCATCTCTCCTTTCTTCTCTGTGGTACTTATCATCTTGTGGAGGTCCTCTCGGCAAAGATGCTGTTCTCCTATCAACATCTGATGGCAGACGAATTCGTCGATCTACCTCCAGAGATAAACGTGCGTGAGAGTCCACATCCAGAGGAGCTCGGTTACTTCTGGAGGCATCTGAGGGTAATCTGTTTCGCCGTTCATCCACCTGGAGCCTGATGGGAATCACCTTCATGTCAGATTCCCCTCGAGACACTCGTACCACTGCTTCTGAATTCCTGTCCTCGTCAACGGGCACAGGGTGCCCATTTTTTACCGGTGGAGGTTTGGAGTTATTCACGTTGTTGCTTTCTGTTCCATGAAGAAACATCACATGTCAGTGCTTTATCCAAAGACTATACTATAGAATATTTTTTTTTAAAGTATTTAAAATGGTAATGGTAAGTATACTTACCATTGTCTGGGATGTCCTTAAGAAGCCCTTTAGCAATTAGCTCCTGGCGACTTTTTCTAACAGAAATCTTTCTTTCCAAAACTGAAAAAAGGAAATATAACCTCAGACAACAAACCAACCAACCAAACATTAACTAATGCGCGTAAAAGGTTGATATTGGCAGAAAGAATACCTATAGATGTCTCAGTGAACTTCTCACTTGGCTTCTTCTTTTTCCATTTCCAGGGTTTGAAGATGTTTCCCATTTTGGAAAACTTGCCTTTGCGCTTGTTTGGAGGTGTTCCCCCACCAGAGTTTCCTTCTTCACCGCCTGTTGTGCTGTGTTGCAGGTCAACCTCATCATCTGCATAAGAATGATATAGTGGCACAAAAGAGACGACTTAAAGTTTGATGTGCAGAACATGCATTTCCACTGAAGCCAATACTGCAGATAATCAAACACTTGGAATGACGCAGTTGCAAACCTCTGACTCACACACACAAAAAAGGACATATGGCCATACAACGAACCTTTGGTTTTCAAAACTAACTGCAATATAACAAGGTGGAAAATGACAAATAAAATGATTACTTTATGAGCTATAATTGTGTGTATAGCTTACAGAATATAAACAGGCCAGTATTTCTAAACACTCCACCTTTTCTGGCAGCAATACTCACTAGGTCAGATTCCTCGTTAGGTGAATGTGTGCCTACAGAGGGCAGGGCTCCAACACTAAGCTGATGCATCAATTATCAGCAAAAAAATGACCTTCAAACAAGACTGGTGCAAATTCCACATTTTCTGCCCGAAAAGCTATTTGAACCGTCACATGACCGCCACAGAGTGAAATATGGTCACAGTCTTTTCTGGTATTATTAACAAAAAAATGTGACTAATGCTTGTCCTGAGATACCACAACAAAACTAATTATTTGAACTGGAAGTAGGCAAATAAGCTCAGACTCTGACAGAAAGTATGACTTAAATTCCAGAGTTAGTCAAAGACTACAGTAAATCTACAGTTGGTGTGAAATCACACTTATAATTCCTGAGTGATGACTTGCAGTTACACAACACTGTGCAACACAGCAGCAAGTGCAGAACCACACAGAAGAACTTTGGTTTGAGTGCAAGGAGGAGAGAGAGAGTGCTGTTTCACTAGGTAATGTACAGGAAGACAGGTGAGCTCATTTTGTGATTAGAGTAGTCATACTGTGTCACAGTGCTTCATATGGGTGTCAATTCATCTAACTTACTGCAATACAATGTTCTTCACAGGCTTCCACATACACCGACACTAATAATCTCGTACATTTTAGGAGACTATAAAAACAAAATAAATAAAAAATTATGAATACCTCAGAGTTTGACAATTAGGATATATTCTCCTCTAACTTCTAAGAGCCATTACAGTGGACTACACATGACCACTATTGTTGACAATTGCAAGAGACACAGCCTCAAAAAACACTGCACAGAAACACACTGCACTATCTTTCAATGTCATCAGAACATCTGTGTCATGATATACGTTTAGTTAATTTATTTCACCCCAACAATGATTAGAACACAGCATATAAATGAAAAAGCTCCAGTTTGTTCAGCTCTTCGTCTCATTTCCTTTTTAGTGAGACTGTCCATCTCCCTACACTTGTAATTTGTGTGTAACACATTTGCCAAGAGAGAGACAAAACATAACAGGGATTTGACTCACTTTTTCACTAAATTAATTCAATTCAATATCATAATTACCTCATGAGGCTGAATAATTGAAGTTTTGGTAATCACCAAAATATCATAGCCAGTGGCTGTATGGTCAGATGTATCCATCATTTCGTCACTGAGAAGGCTTCTAATATACACTTTGATTAATTACAAATGTTAGGGGATAAGATGAGGCATGAGTTAAGATAGTTTGAAGAAGATCCCTGGTTTGCTTTCATAGTAACAATAACACGATTTCTGCTTACCAAACACAGGTTTATAACAATGCACAATGAGGACCTAATAGTGGATTGTTAGCACTTACAATCACTACAGCTGCTGAGGATGATGTTTTCAAGGGAATAGATAAATGTAGCCAGAGTTATTAGTCTGAGAGGAACGCCAAGGACCTCAGAGTCCACTGGGGAAAACCACACCTTTGCATATTGGACAGATGCGTTGATGAATAATAACTGACTAATCACCTACTAGACAGAATCTGATCACAGGGCAGATATCTGGTTTTGGTGGCATGGATTGTTTAGCGAGTAGTTACTTTCCAATTTACATACAAGATACATGAGCAACCACAAACACACATTATGTGGACACAAACATATGGAATACTACTTGTGTTAAGTTTAATCTCTTGGCCATGTTGGCTTTTTCATTTCAACATCTGTTTTTATTATCTTCTACTCAAAATTTCTTGATAAATTGTTTAGTCTATAACAGTGTCTGATATCCCAGGGGAACCATGTCAAAGGCCTGTTGTTTGTCAACAGTCAAAACGCAAACATATTCAAGTCACTACAATGATACAACAACACATTATCACTTTTTTGAAGCTTCAAGCTTCAAATATTTGGCAAGTTGTAAAAATATCTAGGTATATTTCCTTACTGCCCAGTTAATTAACTGTATTCATCTCTAAATCAAGATGTCAGCATCAGTCAACATCTCTAAATTAGTTGTTTAGACACTGGTATTGTATATCTGAGAGCAAGGCAAACAATAATGTAATTCAAATTTGTTGTTGCTCTGATTTTTTGGCAAAGCACATAAAAAGACTAATATTTAATTAATATTTTGAGTCTCAATAACATTCCACCTTCACAAAGGATACCTTTATTTTTCTTTAGAGTTTAAGCAGTAATGTAAACATATTCAATTTCTACAGCAATGGAGGAAGCAGTTCTAATATGATATGGTAGTTACAATAATTTTTCCAAATGTTTGCAGTGCTACACTGTCATGTAACAGCGTTTCCCTTCTTTCTGAGTGGCTATTAGACGTCACACAAGGTTACATTTATCTCCACTGTAAGACAAAAATATTTAATCAGAAAAGCAGATCGGGTTATGTTGTATATCAATAAAAAGAAATATTAAAGCAGTTTGTTTGTTATAAGTTAGAATGACGCTCCTGTCTGTTCGATTAGACATTCAAAAAATTGATTCACCTTTAATCTGTTCAAGCCAGGCATCCATCTAGTTGCATCCGCATCACAGATAATAACCCAAAACACACATCTGATGTGGCATTAAACATAACCATGAAACTAAAGAAAAAATTCCTTCTATATAAGTGTTATATTATGTTATATATTATATAAGCCCAACACAGACTACCACTAAACAGTTTGGACACACTTTTCTGTTAGTGTTTTTTCTCTATTTTTAATATTTTATCCTTGTACATCAAGATTGATAGCACTGAAATTATTATTATTATCATGTAGTCAACAAAACGTAAATAACCCAGAACATGTTTGATATTTTATTATTTTGTTGTGTTTTCGATCATCTAAAAGTAGCTATATTTAGGATTGGTACACTACTGACAGTCACCTGGAACAGTTTTTAGTTCACACAGTGCATGGTCAAGATTTCATCTGAGATGTGGTGTAATAGTCTGGCGGTGTTTTGCTTTACGTAGTTAAAAAATTGAGGGCACACTTTATTAGCAAAATTGTTAGAAAACTATTCCAGGTGAATACCTCGAGGTTGACTAAGGCAATGCCAACAGTGCGCAAAGCTGTAACAGGTACAATACAGCAAATAATGAAAACAGAGAAAAACTACTCTGGAGTTTAAACACAGTGAAACATATATCAGTGAACTTTGTACAGCAAACTGACTCACATCTATTCCTGAAACGTAATCCAGAGACCAACTGGTGTTAAACTGGGAGGGGTGGCAATGCCAGGGATTTGGGAAAAAGATAATGTGGCTTGGTCAAAACCAAATCAAAGTGGTTGTGGAAGTGATGAACTTGACAATCTAAAAGGAACTAAAGGCGCCAAATGAAGGACGGTCAAGACCAAAAGAATTCTAAAAATGCTCAGACTAAACACTAACAGGGCTTAGCGTCTATACTTCTACACCACCTATAAACAGGGAACTAATAGCAGTATAGCAACAACACAGAGTTCTGGAAACATTCAAACTCAAATGACTAATGAAAGCATGGGAGCTACACTAACCAGCCTAATGGAATAACCTGCACTCCTCTATTAAAGCTGTCCATATGACTCATGCCAATCACAAGACATGTTGACATCAACTACACAGAATAGCACACCGCAGACGAAAATACAACTTGCACAGAAAGCAAACATGGAGACCACAATGTCCCCATGGTATTTATTTTCTGAAGGCAGAGTGTTGACGAGTGTTTGAACAAATATTGATCCTACTTACTCCAAGTGAATAGGCCAGTGTTGCTGTTTAGCACACAGAAAGCCACAGCCAAACTGTTTTACATGAAACAGATAAGAGGTGAACGGCAGAAACGGATAGTCTGCATTACACAGATGCTGGATTCCCATAGACGCAATTAAGAAAATTGTGCAGTACAGCTGGACAACAGAAGACCCTTCTTTTGACAGCATGAACAGGATCTAAACTGCTAGCCCAACCAGAGTCGGTGATTTACCATGCCGACCACACGTCATTAAGTAGAGACAACACAGATCCAGTGGGAGAGCTGGTGTCGGTCAGTGCCTTGTACCCCCCCACCCCCTTAAATCTTGGATTTCTAGAGAAGCTCGCACACGAGGAGATCAAGCACTACATACAGCAGGGGCAGAGAGGTCTGTGCATTTCACAATCGCCACATTCCATCTGCACGCATTCTTGTGCACCTGTCTGAGCCTGTCACTTTACAGTTTCTCTCTGATTTAGAAACACCTGCCTATACACACACACACACACACACACTTATATAAATACATACATATACTTGTTTCCATTTCATTATACACAAATACAAACACACCTGCCAAGTTCAGTGACTGCCGACTGTTTAACATTGACATTGGACTCACCTGTGTTGTGTTGTACTGGTTGCTGTGGCACTGTCTCACAACTAGCACTATGTCCCATGCTACGGCTTCTTTTCCCGTTGGCCTGCTGGGCCTCAACTCTCCTGAGGCCTACAGCAGGAGAGGAAAACCTAGATCCCCCTCCTCTCCTTTAGCCAGACATGGAGCTCCTGTAAGTCAAGGCTGCACCGACTGCTCGCTCACGTCTTTCAGTCTCTCTCATCTCTCTAGTCTTACCCTTCCCCTCCCTTCAAGCTTGTGTTACTTGGTCTCTCGCTCTCTCGCTCTCTTCCTGCCGCCTTCTTTCACTTCAAAACACAAACACACTCACTTGTTCAGTTCTTTGGTCCCGCCCTTCTTGGACCTCTTGACTTCATAAATAAGGTACATGCTATAGTAATCCAGCAGATGCCTTTCATTCCTCACGGCAGAGGCCAAAGTTCACAGCAGGCAAGCTTTGAGGTTTAGCCAGTGAAGCCATCAAGCCTTTGAGGGATTTGCGATCCACGAGCACTATTTCACAGACTGACAAAACATTACTCCCTGAAGAGCGAGGGAGGGTGCTACATGGTGAGGTAACTCGAGAAGTAGAAGGTGAGCTTAGCCAAGGTGGAGCTCAGTGACAGAGAAGAGGAAGTGACACAGTGAAGGTGTCCAGTGACTCAGTGCATTATCCTTTTCAACTTTCAAGTACAAACCGAATAGAATTTGATTAGCTTATCTATTTTACAGCTACACCTCACACAATTCCTCCCTCAGGCTGGACCAATGCTTGCTCTAGTTTTAGCTGTAGTCAGGTTTTGTCACACAAGAACATCACAAATTTGAGGAAACCTGATCATTACTTGTACATATGGTATCTCTCTTTTGTAACATGTAGAAGGAAAATAGACAAGACCACACACACAAGCAAGTGAAACCTGAGCATACCGAACACTTGGCCTTCATTGCAGAGCAGAACAGAAACATGGCAGTCATGAAGTCTCTGGCTATGATTAGATTACATATATAATCGCTGTGTGGGAAGTACATAAAAGCTCCCCTAAAGTTCAAACTATGCAACTGTAGCTGTGCTCTGCAGTCCAAGCAAAGCAAAGCTAGAAAACAAGAATGTGTGAAATGCGCGACTGAAAGCTGGCTTTTTCATGCAAGGACGATTAGGATACAAATCCCTGAAAGCACTGGCAAATAAATAAACAGAGATGACCTCCGCACTAACTCTTGGCTCATCATGAAACATTTATCACTCTTTCCACAGGGTAGCAGCAGATGGAGACAAACACGCTTTTTCAGACTTCATAACCTTGTTACCTGAAAACATGAAACTGTGATGAGGAAAAAACAACAGCTCGATGACTCATGATAACGCTACGTCATCACAACAACCTACACAACATGTGATTTAAGGAAACACGACACACATGGTGGGTGCTCCTTCAGAACTAAATACAAGGACATGTCAAGAATTCCAGCTGCTCAACAGCCGTGCATGTCAGGAGCATCCCTTTAAGGACGGAGCCAAGGAGGAAGTCCGGTTTATTTTTGCCACTAGGCCACAGGGATTCTTAATCTGTTCCTATCATAACTATGTTTTCTGCAAACAGCTTATTTCTCTGTAATAAACAGTTTAATTTGTTCTGTTTTTTCTTATTTTGCCTTCCCAAAGCCGAGAGTCACCGATCTACATTTTGTTACTTGTAACGCATAATGACAATAAATACTTCTTGAGCCTGAAAATGGTGCAATAAGTAATTCTATTTTAGCATTTCATTAGAAATATAGTGACTGGTTGCTGGCTTCATTACACTCACATAATATTTCAACCATATTTTAAATCAAGAAAGTGAACTACAGAATAAACAAACAAACAGTATGCAGGGCTACTCACGAACATATTCAGACTGTACAGCCATTGCCAATACGTCCCACAGATGTCACAAATGCTCAACAACAGCTGATGCTGCAGACACAGATCCTCTGAGAAACCCGAGTTGTTGTCAAACGATGGAAGTCAGTGGCGTATTAGGCACAAGGCCATGTGTGGCAGTGAGAGAAACCAGTAGGTGCACCACCCTACAGGTGTGTCCTCTCAGCAAGGGCCAATCAAATGGCTGCAACGTCAGCAGCAGAATGTGTCACAGGGACAACCCCTAAATGATTTCACAACCATGTACTGTGTTTGTTGACTCACCACTTTCTGCCATCATGATACTGTGGCTGAAATAAGCTCAGTCTCACTATAGTCAGTACACATACACGCTAATAGAGGATCTTTTCTTCTGAAAGAAAGTTTTTCTTTCCTTTTTTTACTAAGCACAAAACTAACAACAAATTGAATGCACATTTAAAGTGTATAATATAAAAAAGGCAGTTTTTCTTACCAGGTTTTTCCATCACAGTGTCCAAAACGCAGCACTCAGCAGCTCCTGAAACAAATGAAACAGTGGATGTTATCACTGTAAATTGTATAGGGTGAACTTTCAATAAAACAAAAGAACTAAAATAAGTTCATTCTATGTGTTTACAAGAGTTCAGTAAGAGACATAAACATGTTTTACTTCATAAAAATCCTCCCACTTGTGATTAAGAAAATAATCTAATCTAATCACTAAACCGATATCAAAAAGATGACTTGCAGCAGTAGTTAGAGGGCGACTGCACCGACTTTCAACTGGCTTCCTATGGATCTAATTTGAGTATAAAGGATGTTAAATTACCCTCTCTCTTCCTGGTAATAAAATAGCTATCTGCACGTCTAGATGACTTTATCTATTACTACTGTCTATGTCATCTGGAGGAATTATTTTTACTCCAGTAAAATCCTTTTTTAACATGAGAAACTGCATGATTTGAACACAATATTTTAATAAAGGGAAGGCGGAGACATTTAATACCAATCATTTACATTTACCCCACATTTAGTCACTATACCAGATTTGATCATTTGTACAAAAAAACACTAAAATTCTATTCTTGATTTTAATACCACAGTAAAACGAATGTGTTTCAACTGTTAAATTTCACTCCAGCCACAAAAGTGGGATTATTTGGGGGCGGCATGATAGCTCAGTGGGAGAGTTCCAATAATAATAATAATAATAATAATAATAATAATAATAACAATCACAATAACCATCATAATAACAAACATAATAACAAACATAATAATACACTAACTAAGATGGCGCGGCCCTCGTCAGACGCCTTCCTGTGCTCTCCAACTAGGCTGTGTCTTTATCTTGTTATTTATCTTTTTGTACCCTTTTCTTTTTTTAGTTCAGTCTCCGCTAGTATAACGTATGACCGTGACACTCTTTTCCGTTTAAGTAATCTACCAGACAACCTGTTTTTACACACTTTTTTGGCTGACCCGACGTGGCCGACGGAAATCCTCCGTACCGCGAACAACAACAATGGCGTGGACCCCGATACGAGTCGGCGTGGGAAGAAACGTAGGGGGAAATGCGGCGGACTACGACACCGGCTGAGAGAACGTCCCCATAGACCTCCACTATCCAGCAATTTACTTGCAAACGTGCAGTCTCTAGAAAACAAAAAGGAAGACCTCCTTGCCAGAGTCAAGTTCCAGCGTAACATCAGGGACTGTAATCTCCTTTGTTTCACCGAGACATGGCTCACTCCTGATGTCCCGGACCATGCCGTGACACCGCCAGCATTCTCCATCTCCCGAGCGGACAGAACTGTAGCAGCCGGAAAATCCAGGGGTGGTGGCGTTTGCCTTATGACTAACAACAGATGGTGCGACCCACGGAACATAACCACTCTCGCCAG
>JAUMHF010000003.1:15273257-15288140 GCA_032359275.1 Microctenopoma steveboyesi | reverse complement strand
TAGTGAAAAATCATGAAAAGATTAAAAATAAGTGGGATTTTGATAACTGATGGTACCCTGGCAACTGAAGCACCCTGCTAGCACCTGCTCTCCGATTGGCTGACACAGCCTGCTCTCTGGTCGGGGAGATGGGTCTAAGTAGGTAGTTATTAACCATTCTCCAAATTTTACAGTTGCTGCTTGAATTGAATTCTAAGGAAGCTGAGCCAAATGAGCAAAATCTTTGAATAGAGCCGGACTTCACATAACTACTCAAAACTTTCTTTTCCCTGGTTTGGGCATGGTCAATACTTATTTTTAAAATTCCAGGTAATTTTGACATACTTCTGCCACTATTTTGTTATTCAACTGGTCACATTGCAAACGAGAATGTTGATTATGGCAGTGGTTTTATTATTTTTTGATCACCTAATCAATCCTTCGCTGCTGGAGATGTAACATAGATGTGCCAGCTCGGTGTGAGATTTGCATGAAAGTGCTAAGATGCCACACAACAAAATCTCTAACATTGGCAATGTGTGCTTGCAAAGAAGTTGGCAGCAGGACCAATCTGTGCCTGGTGTTACGTCCCCACCCCAGTTGGGGAGACAGAAAGAGACACAGAACAAAACACCAGTGCCATATATTCCAGCCTATAAAACTAGATACAATGGCCAAAACAATGGGCCCATTTACACGACGATAAAAAACGGAGCATTATCTGATAATTCCAATAATCTAATGTGTCGCATTTACATTAACTTCACAAATATGACAATCGGAAAACCTTTGTTTACATTCTCCAGTCCATTAACAAATGTCGTCTTCTATGTACATGCGTACATTGTCTGGAAGTGGAGTCAATGGAAACTTGACTTTCAACCGTACAAAAAAACAAGTCCAGTTGCCATGACTCATGACAACTTCACCAGGATGAATCCTCACAGACATACGTACATAGCTATGTAAGATTCAAACTTCAGTTGATTTTTAAAACATCCAGACACTTACAATCTTAGCATTAGCCGATTAATGTGGGAGTTAATACACCTGCATAATATGCCATATGCTGTCTCTCGTTTACACTCCATAGCCAGAAAATGATGGTTTGCTTACATACGGCAAGCATCTGCCCTGTTTGTTATCTTTTGTCTGCTATTTATAAAGTGACTAGATAACTTCTATTGTCTACAATTTTTTTCCTGCCTTTTACACATATTCAGTAATTCAGATTAACAGGTCCTATCCTAAAGACATCTGCATATTAGGGAGAAATCCAGGTGTTTTTATATAATTTCTCATAATCTGCAGTCACTTGATAAAGCCTATCAGATCATGCTGTTTATATAATAACTTAATAATCTGATTGCCGTCCAGAAACCAGAATATGTTTTCTGTGGGCATTTAAAAGGAGCCAATGAGCCAAACAAACAGGCGCAGAAATTAGAGATGGTGGTATTCCCTCTCATAAATCAAATCACGCTTCTTCCTTGACATTATCATATAAACAGCTAACTAAAACTGTTATTTTATACATTTGCTGAGCTACTTTGCAAATATGAGTCTATTGAAAAGCCAGTGTATAAAACTGCTGTGCTTGGTTTGCAAAGCACTGGCAGTTCATAATTTTTACACAATCGTGTTTGTTCACTGTAAGCTTCCAATTAGCTCTTTAAGAACTCCTAGTCCATGGGATAAAGGGACAGAGCTCTGCAAAGCCCAGAGCAGCACAATCAGCCATTGTGGGCCAAGTTCATTCTGCAGACTTGGCAATCACTAAATAAAGAGCCCATGCTGGAGTTTGTTTGGGAGTGAGCTGCATGGCTTTCAATGAGCCACTGTCAACAGCTACCTGATAATGGCACACACATCTCAACATGTAAGCCCCATCCAAACAGTGCATATTCAACTCCAAATTTTAAAACAACACATTTACTTTGTATGTACATAATGTGGCCCTGTTTTTTGTTTTACTTTTATTTGCAGATAGGACTGTAAATATTACCTCTTGGGCTGGGATAGAAAAGATACCTCTAAACAAACAGTTTCTTATCTGCCAGAGACGATGCTACTGTCAACAGTTGCGAGTCACTGTGGTGATGGTCATTTCCAGCTACCCACCTTATTGTAGTTAAGTTAAGTTAGTGACACGTCTGCTGCTCCATAAGCGAGGTGTAATTCATGTTTCAGGTTTAACAATCCACAACTATCTGTATACAAAGCACTATAACACAACTGACCTGATTACAATGCTGCCTATCCAGAACAAATACAATAAGCTGCAGCCTGTTTTGTCTTCTCACTTCTAAGAGCCTGTGTTGTCCTTTAGGGCGTTTTAGCTGTCTTCAGTCAGTACTGAAAGCACCGAGTGCTTGTTGAAACAAGTCAGGGTGAATGGAATGCAAAGGAATGCTTCACGGAGAGAAGTGCTGCTTCTCTGGCTGCCAAATAATGCACACCTTCAGGCTTTGCTCGAGAAAATGTGCTATAATGCTACAGCTGCCATGCAAATCTTTGGGACAATAAGTTTATAAGATTGTCGTGATGGTCAAGTGCCCCGAGTACAAACAGTCCGCTACACAGAGGAGCTAACAACACATACAGCAGGCTAACACACAGGCTCTGGTAGCGGATAATAGTTAACACAAGCAGGTTACAGCCAATTACAGCGTTTTGGTCCCCCTGTTGTATTTGTCTTTTCGTGTTTCACCAGTTTAAGTTAACGGAGGATTGTGATCTGAAGAAAGAAAGGCCATAACGTTTTTGGTATAATGCTAACTTAATCCCTGGCTGCTGCTAGCTGAGGGGAGTTAGAGCCAGCAACAGGTGTTCGCTGTCCCCGTCCTGTTCGCATTTGCTTTGCGGGCTAACGTTTAGCTCAGTCGCATTCGCTCTAGCGCAAAAGGTCTTTATATTATGGTATACTAAAGGCTACTCACCTTTTCTTGTAACAGATAAATTCATACAGAGATGTGTCCAAACCGCAGGAAACGTATTTTCCTTGTATATCACTGACCACTCATTACTTTTGACACTTGTCGCTCCTTTACATCACAGGACGGGAAGCAATGCGGAACTAGCCTCACTAACCAACGTTACCTTTGGACCTAAATACAGTCACAAAAGAACTTTGTGAAGCAAGCGAAAGAAAAATACATAAAATCCTCCACAAAACACTCTAAATGTTCTACTCAAAACTTGCTAATACTGTGCTCCTACCAAGTTATGAGTTGCATGTTTGTTAACTCGGTAGGATTAGGTACAGTCGCGCATGCGCACCCGTGCAGTTGTCCTGCTCCCCCACCTGGAGGAAAAAAAAATCTGCGCACAAACCTCAGGAACCACGTGACCACCAGTGCTGCGTCACGGACGAAGCAGCTGGTTAAGTTTGTGGTAGGAACGTGGTTATGTTTCGGTTAGCGTTGGTCAAAGTAAACGCGTTGTTTAGTGTAAGCAGAAGATCCCCCCTGCTTGCATTAACTAACTTAGTTTTGTATTTCTCTATTTTACTTTTACTGCAACTTCTCTGTAGTTACGCAATGCACCTTAAATCCACTACATAGTTGGTAGTTACTCCAACTTGAGTAACAATAAACGCACACTTTTTATTGTACAAACTCACAGAGAAAAGAATATAATTGACCTGATTCCCAGAGTTCCATCATTCTCTGTGCATTACAAAAGGAAATCATTTTGGTGACACACTTGTCTAACTTAAAATTAAATAAAAAATTTTAAATGTAAGATCTTTGACTCTTAAAACTTATGATATTGTCTTTCGTTGCACAAATATTCAGCAGATACATGCAGTACCTGAAATGTTGGAAGACTGTGATCTCTCCTGGTCGTTTGCTGAACTACATGTTACGAGTGCTCTACCTGTTTTTGTCGACCACACACCGTAGATCACTGTTTTGTCTGCCATCTGCTGGTTAAGTCCTGACTGTGGAAACAGATGAGTGAAGACAGCGTAACCGCTGCTGCAGTCCTTTAGATGTGATGCGGTGTACATGTTTAGTTAAGCTCGCATTTCTCAATCAAATTTCCACAAACAGGAAAGAAACACAGACAAAAACAGACTTTTCTTGTGGTTTTGTCGAGACACCATCATAATCCAAGAACAAGGCATCGATGCCGGAGGCTGATAGCGCGATCTTTTGATTCATGGAGCTCTGATAAAATTTATGTGCCCTTTGTTTGCCTGGTATTAGGAAATAAACACAACATGCAGCGCTGCCTACTGTGAGAATATGAGCCAAAGCCATTCTCATTCTGGAGGGTTTTTTCTATGCTGAATACTTGAGTGAACTGCTCTGCTCATGTGAGGAACTATTAAGCATGAAGAACAAGTCACGCAAAGGCAAGTTTGCCCATGACCTTTAGCTGCTCCCACTGTTATGTTACTGCCCCAGACATGGTTTCCCACCATCATTCTGGACTGAATTATAGTGCCCTTTTAAGATACAAGAATACAATCTTTTGCTGGGTTGAGACATGTGTATGTGAATTGTGCATTAAGAAGAAGAATCAACTTTGTTTTATTATTAATACATTTTTTACATGTTACAAAATGTATTCTCTGCATTTGATCCATCCCCCCTTGGGGGGAGCAGTAAGCAGCGCCGTGTCTCGCTCTGGGACACACCTGGTAAGGGGGATGGGCTGGGTGCCGCAGCTGGGAATCGATCCTGCTATTCCTGCATCCCAGCCCTCTGCCTTTACCACTCTAGTTGCTACAACTAGCAAGTTGCTACCAGACCGCTGGTAGCAACTTGCAGCAATGCATCTTGTATCAAAGAGCACATAAGATGCATCATGCACATGTTTTTCAGAGCATTTACGACTATTAAGCTGTTCTTATTGTAACACAATAAATGTTCATGAAAACATATTTGAAAATGGAAAATAGGCAGATTGTGACAGCTAAGTGACTTGGAAAAGAGCATCTCCAAAGCAACAGATCTTGTGGAAAAACAACACAGGGCATCACCGCTAGCTGCTTGTGGATCCACATAGCTACATAGCAGTCAGAATGCTCACACTGAGCCCTGTCCACCACTCAAAGTGCCCGCAGTGGGAACGTGCAGAGGGTAAGTAACTAAATGCATTCTATGATATACTTGAGCACAGTTTAGAGATACCTGTACTTTACTCGAGTAGTATACTTTTTTTACTTTTAATTTTAATCCACTGCGTTTATTTTAATATCATCAGTTACTTTTTGCATCAAATTATTATAAATTAGTAAAAGGCTGATGTATGATCTATGAAATAACTTCCTGTCACTATATAAAGTGTTAAAATCAGCTCCACCGTCACCAACTTCTCTCTCTACTCCACAGTCTGTAATAACAATTTTATCATCATTAGAATTATCTTTTATTTTAGTAGAAATATTAAAGGGTACTTACTTGTGGTAGAGTGTTTGTCTATGCAAATACTTGCACTTTTACTTGACTATTGGGTTTGGGTACTTTATACAGATGTGCTTTAAAACCGGCGCATGGAGCCATGGAAGAAGTGCTACTGAATGTGGTGAATCATACTTATTACAGCCAGATTGTGGCTAATGCAGTTTACTCTAAATATAGTGGTTACAGATAAATGTTCTTCTCTTTCCACAGGGCAGATTCAGTTTCATTATAACATCTAATTTTCTTTGTAAAGAAACATTTCCCCAATCAACAATGTGATCTCAAATGGAACACCCTCCTATTAAACTTAGAAACTGTGAACAAACAGAGGAAACCTGCGTCTGTGAACCCTGAAAATGGCAAACTATAAATACGCTGTATAGCCTCATTACTTTATGGTGAATAGAAGCAGCACAATGCATGAGCCGTTTTATTAGCTACACCCATGTCTTTACATCTAAAATTAGACTGGAGAAACACATGACAGCTTTTGTTGTCTCTCTTTTTTAGTTTCCTTTCTTGTGACAAATTTGGACAATCAGACCATAAATTCTATGGAAGAATAAAAAAAGAAAAGTTTGATTCATATCTGCTCAACTCACTCAACTACCTGTCAGATTTCAGAGCAGTTAATAGCTTTTCTGAAGGTACGTGGTGTGCTGTAAGAAGTATTCAATACAAGATGGAAACATCTTAACATTATACTACACTTTGTTTTGCCTACATTATATAAATTAAATTAAATAATGATAATCATAACTTTAATAATGAAGTTGCCAAAATGCAAAATAGGCCCTTTCCTAAATGATAAAAAAGCATTTCATGTTTGAATTTTCTAAACTATATTGAATTATCACACAAATTATTGATTTATAGTATGACTACATGTGAGCCGAATTTAATTAATGTTGTAGATGATCTATGTGGAGCAATTACACTTCATGATAAGAAATCATGAAGAAGGATGAATTCATTCATTTAAAAAAAAAAGAACTATCATGACCTTACGAGAGTCACAACCCTAATATAAACGTGGAAAAAGTTAAACAGAAAAAAATACAAGGGTGAAGCCACTGACTGATGATAGAGCCGCCTACGCTGCAGTGTAAGGACAGGAAAACAATAGGCTCATCGCTTTGGACACAGAGGGTGATTATACACTACCCTATCACGGTTTTACTCAAACATTAGATAAGCCCATGCCAAGCTGTCCTGAAAAACAGATTATGGGTGACTCATGGTCAATACTCACCCTACTGACCTTTAGAAACCTGCAATGACACTGAACTTCATTCCCTGTCATTCAGCACTCAAGTGGATTATAGACTGTACTTGCAACATTAAAATACCTTTCAAAATAAAGTTAGAACTATCACCTGATGGAGCTGATCCTTTTTAGTGCCCCAATATACAGTGACCTAGTCAGGGACAGACAAGATGAAATGGATGGACAGTTGTGTTATGTCATATAATGCACAAGGCATCAACTGGGAAACTGTGACATACTGTGTACTGAAGAGACTTTTTTAGCAAAGGCAAAAATAAACACATCATTTTGAGCGTTATAATAAACCTGCATTTGTTAATAACAAATGTGCTCACATTGTGGGCAAAAAAATTCACGACTCGATCAAACATTTCAAGTGCATGGAAGTCGCACTAGGGTAAAACAGGGTAATTCAGTTCCTGCTCATTTTCATATGCATAATAAAGCTTGGCAGGAGTGTGTTTTATTGGTATTATTAATTTACTTTACTTGGCAGACACCTTTATCCAAAGCGACTTAAAGCGAGCCAGCGCTGGGTGTCTGGCTCAGGGGGTGGGGGGTGGAGTCAGACGGGGGTTCGAACCTGCAACCTTCCACATCTCAGTCTGACACTTGGCCGCCATTGTGCTATTTATGGATGAGATGGTGACTATCAGCACAATTAAATGGATGCAGAACAGGATGAATGGTTGGAAATGTTCTCGTTAACAGTTTTCTACACACAGAAGATGTTCCCCATTATGGAGCGTGGAGAGGGACAAAATAGAATAAATGTAATAGGCATTTAAATAGGCATTAAATCGTCTGTCTAGAAAACAGTCTTAGACCCGCCCACAGAGTTTGATGGGTACAAGTAACAGATTCATTTATTTCACAGCGTGCAGCAACAAAGACAGAAATAAATAAATAGACTGTGTTTAAAGACATATTTAAATACCAATTTAAATCACTATTTAAATATCGATTTAAATCACAATTTAAATAGCGTTTTAAATAGTGATTTAAATTGATATTTAAATAGTGATTTAAACAGCGTTTTAAAAAGCGATTTAAATGGCGATTTAAAACGCTATTTAAATTGTGATTTAAATCATAGCTATTTAAAAATAGGCATTTAAAAAGCTATTTAAATGCCTATTTAAATGCCTATTACATTTATTCTATTTTGTCCCTCTCCACGCTCCATACTACCCATAGTGCTGGTCTTCAACAGCTAATGATAAACTTTATATCAATCAATCAATCAACCTTTATTTAAACATCACCGTACTACAACCAGGATTGCCCAAAGTTCTTTACAATGGCAAAACAAATAAAAACAAAATGCAATATAAAAAGAATAAAAGCAGATATTAAGAGAATAATACTAGAAAAAATAAAATATTACCAATAAAACACAAAAAGTAACTTAAAAATGTCACATCAACGTACTAAAAGTCCGTCTGAATAGGTGGGTCAAAATTCCAATTCCAAAGGACAAAAGGAGAACCCACAGAAGTTTTATGTCATCCAGGGATTCAGGAGTGCTTGATGAGTTTGGTGCTAGTGGGAGGTGGATTTGCATGTCGTATAGATGAAAGGACACATTGTGGTTTGAAATAATTGACCCCAGAGGCAGCATGTACAAGGAAAACATTGTGGATCCCAACACAGATCCCTGCGGTACACCACAGGTCAGAGGGGCAGAGGAGGACGAAATATCACCCACCATGACAGAAAAACTACAACCTGTCAAATAGGATCTGAACCAGAGTGGCACAGGTCCCTGAAGGTAAACCTCTTGGGTAAGGCGTGTCAGGGGGACTGTGTGGTCAACTGCATAAAATGCAGCAGTGAGGTTATTTTGCATTGAGAGATTGTAGTATATCATTGTGCAGGCAAAGAGCAGACTGTACTGTGACATGATCTAAAACCAGATTGGAATTTCTCAAAAGTGTGATTTCTTTCAAGAAAGAAAATCACATGTGTAAAAACGACTTTTTCTAAAAAGTTTTCTAAAAGTAAATATACCTTATTGATCCCCCTAGGGGAATAACTGATAACTATTATATATATATATATATATATATATATATATATAACCTTTTTGGTATCCAAAGGCTTTCAGGAATGTCATCAAGTCATTATAGATATAAAACACTATTAAAAACTTTGAAAATTGTAATATAAGTAAGTCAGAAAGAGAGACATGGAAAAAAGGGTTACATTTGTTATTCAGTAAAGGTAAAAACTATGATACCTTATCTGTTAATGTCGGTTCAACAAAAACGCAGTCACCAGTGCACAAACAAGATATTATTTCTGGTTTCAAGACGTCATTCGCAGCTCTAGCTCACGTTTCTGTGTTGCTGAAATAAGCACATTCATTTGCCTTTATCATAGAACAAAGTAAAGAGGTGTGGTGACTGAGTTTGGATGATAAAACACTTCTTTATACCACCATGTGAGTTGCTTTTATTAGATTGGGGTGTTGCAGTTGTCTTAGCATCCTTTACACCAAACCTTTTTCCCCTGAGCATTCTCATCCATGGCACTCATCAACTTGTCATTTTGTGGCCTCTAGACAATAATAAACTAGAAAGTGAACGGCCTTTTTGGCTCACAGAGATAATAGGAAGTGATGTTTTACATATCAGGCAGTGAAAAACTATGACAGTGGCTTGAAGGCTGATGTTACTACCTTTAAAGTAATGATATAAATCACACATGATGCAATGTCCCCCACGTGTGACTTCTGACAGTTTCTTGTCAGATTTACCTGTTGACCTACTTGCTGTATAAATATAGGTTTTGATGTGTTTTATTGTTGCTTTAGAGAAATCAATAATGTGATGGGTGACAGGATAAAGGAAAGATGCCAGAACAACCAACCACTCTGATTTAGCCTACATTTACTTTTTACACATACTTTTGAAGAGAGTGTTCTAATAGAAAAGGATGAGCACCAACATCTAAAGTTAACAAAGTGAACAGTACCTTTTACTTAAAAAATGTTTCATAACCTTAGCAAAGACTCAACAAAGTCCATTTGTGACTGATGACACATCGTCTGTTCATGGACTCGCTGATACGGCAACGTACAGAGCAAAGACAGCTTTATGAGGGCTAGACGGGTATACATACGATTTTTGCATCAGTCACTGGGAGTGACAGAATGGAATAACAAGGTTAGTTGAACTGAAGTCTGTAACTTAAACTAACGAGGATCAATTTCATTATCAAGAAGGACTCCACTATAGATGCTGTTTGTCGGCTTAAAAAATATGTTGCTTTTTCTTTCTGCAACATGTCTGGTTAAACTTGCTTCTTTTAGTGCTAGTGTGTGGTCTGGTCCATAGTTTCATCAACTACGCAGAAGTTTAGTCAGCAATTTGGCACACTTTCCTTCCTCCCTGTACCTGATGCTAAGAGTAATCTCACCTTAGATGATCAATAATTCTTTACTTTAAAGTCATGGTTATCTTGGTATGAACACACAAAGTTACACAGCTTTTCTTCGACCAAAGTCCAAAAACACTGTGTACAGTAGGTTACAGGTGAATAATGGTACAAGTGAAGAGAATAATGACATTTTGGCCTCCTAGAGGGAGTAACTACAAAGCACACATTCTTAGCTAACTTAGCCTTATTTCATGTCCAAGGGATATAGAGCAACATAAGCAGTGATCTGTGGTAGTGTTTGTGTCCATGTGGTTGTTCTTTACATTCTGCTTTAACCCTTATTTACTCTCTCCAACTCATGGGATGTGTGTCAAAAAACAAACAATGAGTTACAAGATCTGACCCCAGCAGAGATGATGACATCATCTTTTAGTCAAGACAACACACAAGAGCCAGCTCCTCGAGGCAACACTCAGCAGTCAACCTCCATTTGAAGGTCACACTGAGGAGACAGTATCGTGCACTGCAACATATTGTCTAGTGTTGTGTCAGTCATGAAAAAAGCAAGGAAGTATCACTGAGAAAAGGGAACAACTCTTTTGGCTCTTTCATAGTGTAAATTGACGACCTGCCAAGGGACCATACATAAGTTCAAAGTGCTGATGAGACCAAACTTTAAGGTGGACAAATAAAGGCAGTCTATGAATTAGGTAATATTTATCATCACAAATATTTTGTGTGGCTGTGATTGTCAACCACAGCTGGATCCTCCCTGCCCATTGCCTCCCCTTCTCCTGTCATCATGAAGAAGGACCATCATCCTGGGCGTCCCCCACTTGATAAAGCAGAGAATGGGAGCATGTCCACAGGAGTTAGGACATCATGGAAACTTGATTTTAAAAAAAGGGTTTGTTTTGAGGGGAGATTCCTGAGACTATAATTAGTTACCCAAAGATCTGCAGAGTGTAAGATATATTTAGGCTAGAAAATAAAAGAGTGTCTGAAGTTATGGAATTTGTGAGAGTGTAGATTGATAAGATCGAGGTGCGTGCCGGTGTCTGTAATGTTTAGAAGGGAATAAACATTCTCAGAGGGGCTCTGAATCAGCTTTCCCCCACATGTACAACGATGACATGTTAGTGTCTAGGACTGAAATTTACCCATTGGAATTTACATTCCTGTGTGAACAAAGTCATTGTATTAGTTTTACCTCAGATATTTTTGGAAGAACAGCATGTTAAAACTGGAAAAATCCAACCAGAACAAAAACATGAGAGAATCTAGGTGAGATAAAAACAAGATTACACACTAACTGGTGGCTGTCATGTTTAATTCTAAAAGGCTTCATTCATTATCATTATTATTAGTATTATTTATTTATATTTTTTATTCGGAAATGTCAGAAGAAAAATCTACCTTCAATTCAGATGCTTATACCTTATATTGATAAGAGCTTGTTCTAGTTGATTTTTACTATTTAAAAAAAAGTAATATTTTATTACTATTTTTAAAATATCACTATAAGTCATGGTGTTGCTTACTGATGATTGATTTGAAAAGGCTTTCTAGTTAAGGAAGACACAGGCCTTAGATAAAACATTTTTTTCAGTTCTGCAACCAGTGAAACTGAAAATGTGAGTGTTTTGTTGTTTTCATATATTTTGTCTTCGTTCTTATCACCTTAACAGACAAGTCTCCTCCATTGATAAAAAAAATGTTTTTTTATTTTACTATTTACTATATTACTATAATAATATACAAATAAAGAATCAACAAAATGCAATAAGCAAGTCAGTGCTGACGCATATAAGACTAGATTCAAGATGTAGAAGTGGGTTTTAAGAAGGTTTTTTTTTTCTTCTGAACAGTGATTGGTTAATGAGGTCCATAATTATTTAGCTGCCACCTGAAGGTAGTGTTAATGTTTAAAGACCAGCAGCTTAACTGCCCTTACTGCTGTTTGAGTTGGCAGCATGAATAAACGGTGACATTTCAATGTAATTCCCTTCCATCCTTTGATCTTTAGTGGGCCGTAGCATGTTAGCGTGAGGCTGAGGTCATAGTGTTGCTTACTGATGAGTAATTAGAAATGTTAAGGAAGAAACAGGTCTTAGAATAAGGTTCTTTTAAGTTGCTCTGACAGGTCTGCAACTAAAAGTAAAACTGAAAATGTGGAGTGTAATGCTGTTTTCATAAATTAGCTCTTATCACCTCCACAGACAATAGTTTTTTGCTTTACAAATAAAGATGAATTGAATTTAATTGTTTGCATTTTGTAGTGGCCTGATGCAAATGTATTAAGGTATATATTTACTTGATTATTTCCATTTTCTGCTACTTTATGCTTTAACTTAATGACTTTTGGTCTACTCCAATACATTTGTTTGATAGATATAGTTACTGGTTACTTTTCATAATCTGATGAATAATACAAAAATAATTTGAATCATATAACTTAATTCCTGGTGTGAAATTTATAAGAGTTATTTTTATTTAATTTGAATTCAAGTAAGGACATTTCAAAACGGAAATCAAAAAGAGCATACGGAAAAAAGAGAACTTATCCTGGCAGACATTTGGTGAAGTCATGGCAGGACGAGCACAGCTGAACAGTATGTTGGAACAGTTGGGACCCCTGCATTCCATTTAGATTATGTGCAGATCAGCGGAGCCACTACTGTGTCTGCTGACTCATGGTTTACTGGGACACTAAATGGATCATTCTTATTAAACCTGTTAAACCTCCACATGTTTTGCATAGCCCTGTGCATACCTGCAGTTAGAAAATATGAGCAATCATCATAAGTTAAATTTGTGTCAGGCTTAAAATGCCAAATTTAGAAAAGTTAAGCCAAATGTATTATGCTGACTAACAAGTGCTGCATATGTATTCTAAGCCTAAAATACAGGGGGGCAACCCCCCCCCCCAACTTTACTTGTAAAAAAAATTGCTTGGCTTGTTTGTCCAAAAGCCTCTTAGAGCCTTCAAATTAAATATTAATTCATCAAAAATATATAATTGTAACTATCATCTTAGGTCCCTGAAAAAGTAAGAGTAAACAAATAAACTAAAGCTACAAACATTAAAGTTATTTTTCTGCATTTGTTTTTTCAGCTCCCATTTCAGGTTCAGCTTAAAACTTTCCCACAGTCAGAGCTGCCCCAGGTGACTTGACTTCGGTGGACTTTGACTCTTCAGTTATTGCTGCTACAGACTTTGCTGTGAAACCTCTAATGATGCTCCTCTCTGCCACCATGTCATTAACTTTATGTGTTCTTCTTCTCATATCAACAATACTGTGGACTCCCCTGAGCTCCTCTCCGACTGTGACTCCTACAGCGCTGACCCGTCTATGTCTCTACACTGGCTAGAATTGTGTTCCCGTTTAAGCAAACATTTCTTAAAGTACAGTGTCTCAAGACATTAGTAATAAATAGTCACATAATCTACTTTTACATGAAATTATAAAAAACACTAACAACAGTGGAAAATGGTTAATCAGCTCATCATTTAACTTCTTGCTTTTGTATCTGTTTGTCGTGCAGGTTTATTACTATTCAAACAGCATTCCTCACAGATTTATTTTATCACTCACTCTGCAAAGATGATATGAAACAATATGTCAGAGCAGGTTATCTGACGTCAAAAGGATTCCTGACAAAACATCTATAGCTGTCTCTTCTATTTCTGACAACATCTTACAGTATTATCAAGGAAATAGTTAGTTTTGGCTTTGGGCAAACGTGTGTTGGTTAAAACCAGCTGTGAGTAGTCCCGCTCTCTCTTCCTGCTCATGTAGTAAGTGGGAGGATCTGGAAGATTTATGATCTGCGCAATGGTTAAAACAGGTTAGGAAGCACTTAATAAACAACCAAGTGGCTACCCCATGAGGAGAGGAATGAAGGAAGAAATTCTTGTCCCGTGACGCCTGCATGTTTATCTGCATGTGCAGGTGGAAATGCAAAACACTCATTTCCTTTTTTGGAGATTGTCTGTGCAGATGATATTGTTAGCAGTACATGAATGTTCTATTGTTTTGAATGTCAGAAACAAATGACACCAGTGTGGGGTATTAAACATTAATCCATCTTCTGCATCTTAATCCAGGCCTGCAGGCTCACACTTCCTGACCCTTATTCAAAGAGGAGTTTGACCTCTATTACCAGGAAGTCAACCCTAACTCAACTTTACAGACATCTAAAATGTCTAAGAGTGAAACTAATATGCATAAAATATAGTCCTGCGTGCTCACTGTTTCTTCCAAAGAAAACCCAATGAAGACTTTATCACAAAGGTCTGAGAAGTCACAAATCAGCCTGACTGCTGCAGTAAAACAGTGGCCAAGGAGCGCACACCGCATTTACACCAGGCAACTTTAGATAAAAAGGAAACCTGAAGAGAGCACCAACACAAATACAAAATATTCACAGTTTGGTAATATGACTGGTGTAAGTGGGGAAATCAGCACCGTCTGTTCTGAGACAATAAGTAGTACCAACACATCAACAGCCAACATTGTCAACAGCTGACAGAATATTTTTATGTTATATTCTATGATGTAACTAACACCTGATATTTTATTGTATACTGGTTTTGTACTTGCTATCATTTGATCTGCACCTGATTTGGCATCTTTTAAATCTAAACCTGTTTCTATTTTTTGTGTCTGTGTTTTATTAGTGGGGGAGCATGGAATGCTCCCACACTATTGATATCCTCTTTTTCTTTATTCTTATTTTTCTTTTTCTTATTATTCCGCACTTCTTTGGACGTTAATGCGGCCTAGACGCTTTGTCGTACAAATTCCGTTCAAACTTCTAATCGTGCGTCTTCTTTAGGAG
>JAUMHF010000003.1:15252895-15273157 GCA_032359275.1 Microctenopoma steveboyesi | reverse complement strand
TGCCTTTGCCAACTTTGTGTCAACTTCTTTGACTTTTTATCTTTGTCAACTTTGTGTCTTTGTCAACTTTTTGTCTTTGTCAACTTTTTGTCGTTGTCAACTTTGTGTCTTTGTCAACTTTTTGTCGTTGTCAACTTTTTATCGTTGTCAACTTGAAAAAACTTGCAATCATGCTCCCCCACGCGATTTCTTCTGAAATTGCTAAGTCTAGTTTTTATTGTTTTGTGTTTGTTGTTGATCTCTTTCTTAATTATCTTTATGTCTTTTATTTTTTGTGATGTTGTTGTTGCATATATCTGTTAAGCACTTTGGCCAACGCAATGTTGTTTTATAAATACAACTTTATAAATACATTTGATTTGTTGAATAAAGTACAACAAACCCACTCAGGGAGCCTGTGACTGCAGAACACATGATGATTTTAGTACACACACTATGCAGGTTGGCACATACTTCCATCTGCCTATGGTCGACGTGCATGCTCACACTTTCCCTTCACACTGATCTACCACAGTTCATCACGTATGCACCTGCTACATATTTACCTGCTAAGATAGCAGATGGCCATCGCTGCACGTCTGAATGGCGAATTAAGATTTCAATCAGCCATGTCACACAGAGGACAGCGGCTGTTTACAGAACGTCTGAAGGTATACATGCATATGTAGCTGCAATGTGAGTAGCTATCAGCGTATCTGGTTTTCATGGGGCCCCGACACAGAAGAAGACGCAATGATAATCTAGACTATAATATGAAACATGCCTTCCAGTACAGGCATGCCAGCGAGGTTCTATCAATGAAGATGTCTGTTTGCAGCAGGGAAAGAATGTCTGGTAGTCTGGCTGTATAACTGGAAAAAAAAAACATTACAGACAGGACATTTTCAAAAAGAAATATTGAGCACATATACTGCTAAATATACTCTACACCTAATCACTTTGAATGACGATGCAGCGTCCCTTTCAGGAATGTCAGCTATTCAAAACAGCTACGTAACTGTTTCACTTATTCACTCTGAGCGGGTTCTTTGAAGTCTTGACACTTGCTCTGAAGTGAAGGGACTTTTATCCATTTATGCAGTGAAACAATTTCTCTTTCTGTCCTGAGTGAGTCTGTTTCCTTCCTCATGCTGCTGGATGTTTGGTTATGGCTAGACTTCATGTTTTAGTATCAGCAGGCGTGTTTGGACCAGCGGTGCTGATAGGCCAGACTGTCTCCGAGCCTCTCCAGTCGCAGCAAACAAAACCTGGAAGAGGAGGAATGTACAGACACCAGCTTTTACTGTAATCGCAGGCGGTTTGGACTGGAACGTTAGAACAGCAAGCGAAGAGGCGAGAAGAGTTGGTGCACCAGATAACATCCTTTATACACGTTTTCCACTTTTCAGCAGCACAAGCTCTCACGTCGAATCCAGTTGACAATGCCTGTTTCTCGGCGGGTTTGTGATTTGTACACTGTACATACAAATTTGTAGAATACTGCAGCAAGGGACTGTACACAAATGAGTTTCCTGCATGTTGTTGTAGGATTTCTGGCTAATAAAAGTGTGACAGAGATACACAATCCTTCCTCTCATCACACAAAAGTCATTCAAAAATGTTAATAGTGTCATAATTCAAATTTAACTTCCTGTTATGTTTGTCATCTATTTCCACTGTGGAACATAGTGAATAATATTCCATGAGTATCAGTTCAAATCTGCTGAGACTAATGTCACACATTAAGGTTACCATTAAATTATACTGAAATTCATTCTGCTTTGCATTTATAGGCAACCTTCTGTTACATGGCAGAAGGTCCACTAGTGCATCCTACATAACATAATTTATCTGTGAAACGGATTTCTGTGGCATACGCACTGCCATGCGTTGTAGTACAAATATGACAGCATTTCGTACAACCTCAGATTAATTACTGCTGACAGTGATAATACCTTAACTTTCCTCATTTAGCTCAAAGTATAGCTAAGCTAGCATTGCTAAAGATGCTTTAATGGCGGCTAACAACATGAATTGTACATAGTTTTATTGTACATAGGTGGTGAGAAACATTTTAAAATGCATGGTAAGCAATGAAACGTGAGTTACATTTTTATTATGCAGAAACAACGTGTGGGCGCTCTGGGAAACAGAATCTTGAGAAAACAGGTAACCTCACTGAATATGGACGGACTGCAAAACAAGTCAACCAGTGTTATGACAACACCGTGATTAAGGCTGCAATCTGAATCCCTCATTCAGCCCGTATCAGCTCCCTGTGCAAACAGCAGACTTGCTCCTGTTTTTCCTTTGTTTCTTTTCCTCTCCCGGTGCTCTCCTGTGCTAAAGGAATTGGGGAGGAATGCAAAAAAGCATCCTGTTTTCATTCTGCGCTCTTAGTCAGCTAGTCAGATTCTGCAGCGCACACTGGGGGCTCTGAGAGTTCACTCTGACGTCAGGGTAAATAACTAGGAAGTCATTACATGGACTAATAGAGACACAGGTGCACATTACTATGGCCTAGTAAATAATTCCCCTTACCTCCTCTTCAGCTCCCAGGCCTACACAAACTCACTTCAGTTTAAGCAAACACAAACAAAAAAGACATCATAATAATTTCAGAATGGTGCTAAAAGCCTGAGTTATTGTTATATTGTTATCTGTAATTCCTTAAACACTTGACCTATAACCTAGGATGTCCTGCAGATAATTGGAAGTCAGATGTCTCCAACATCCTCTTTAATAAACATTTTCTGATCTCATGTGCCTCTCGTAGAACAGCGTATCTAAAATAAACATCAGAATGTGGAGCATCAAAAGGACTCCCCGCCACGAAGAGATAAACACACGTTACACCACGGACAAAAGAATCCTGTGTGTTGTAAGCACATACCTTCTTCTCATTTTCTTCACGCTGCCCCTATGCACGTCCACTATACACGTACGTGTCCAGTGGTTAAATGTTAAGCAGTGGATGTCATCTCACCCCTTAATCTGGATCTGCATGGAGCCTCAGGTCTTTATTGTGCTTTTTGCAATATTATAGAAAAGACTTAGGGACAAATACAGTGGCAATAATTAAATGCAGTAGATCATTGACATTTTGAGCCACTTCAAATTGACTTGTAAAAGAAGCCTTAGTCCTGGACTTCACAGTGTTTCCAGTAAAGCACAAAAGAACAGAAAAACAAGGCCACACCCTTTGGTTCTGTTGACACTGCCAGGTGAACTGTCACTAGGCCAGTCAGCCTATAAACCATTTATCACATTGTAACTTGCTTGTCCCACATACACTTACAAATGTAAGTAACCCTCGGACACCCTGGATGTTTGGAGCATGTTTTTTTTTGCACATAATGAAGTATAAACACAGCTATCTACCTGATGATATGCTGTGCATGTTGTAATGGTATCTGAAATGCCTGATCAAGGCTCCTAGTGTGACTGTCAGGTATTAAATCCCTTCAACTCGTACAGCTGGTGGGGGATTTGAAATAAATGGCCTGGGATATAGGAATAGTGCAGTATAATTAAACTGCAAAAAAGTATTTCTTTTCTCAGGCTGGTAAAGACACTTTGGCCAGCTGTCAACCTTTCTGAACAGCTTTTCAGTTCATTTCTGGACCAAAGTCTGCCTGTGTAGTATGTGAACTCTAAAGGCTGGTATCAGATGCAAAACCTAAAAAGCTGCAGATTGCAAACAGCAAGTTGTAACATAAGCCATGTTCATGTGCCCTGAGTTCAAGTTCATGCTGTTTGTAACTGAACATCAAATGAGCATCAGAGCTATTGAGCTAAAGCAATTAAATTAAAGTCGTTAAATGCCACAAGTCAAATAAAAACATTCTGAAAATGATTTTTTTTTTGCACATTTAATTTCTCAAACACATTCACTGCATCAGTCAACAAATATAAATACATCTCTTAATAAGTTAAAGTATAAATAAAGTGTTGTATTTACAATAATCATTTAACATCAAGAGTAAACCTGTAAGCTGGTAAACCATTCATCATATACAGCGATGTTTCCATCAGTTCCTGGCGCCTGTCCTCAAAGAGAGATGGACTCAATGAATTCATGGCACAGAAAAAAAGCTAGCTAAAGACAGGTAGATTTGAAGTGCAGAGCACAAGACTCATCACTTCCTGGTGGCTAATTGCAAAGACATAAAGTGCTGGTCTGACAGGGAAAAAAAAAAGTTGCATTTCTTGGCGAGCTGCACTTTACTGAATCCTTCTGACTTATCCTCAGTTGAAATGTCAAACAGCAGCTATGCAATAAAGACTTGTCCCAACAAAATAGACCTTATTAGGCTTGGAGAAAACAGAGTGTATATGTGTCAGGGTATAGGAACAGGCAATTATTTGCTAAATGAATCTCAAAGAAGTGACCTTCATTTCACTGAGCCAAGAGTGAACAAGCTGCCATTTTCAAGTACGCCTGATCATTAAAAAGCTATTTGCCCCTAAACATAAGGCAGGACAGTTGTTTCTAGCTCTGATACAGAGGAGTATTAAACCAAACTAAAGGTTATCAATCACAGAAAAATGTTGAGTAAACATGGACAAACAATTCCCAACTAAATACAGAGTTGAAATTACTCTGGAATATATAATGATCCTAAAATCCTCAGTGTCCAAACCAGAGAATCCATAGAAATAACTGCTCAGGGATTGGTTACTGGTATCTTTGATGATGCAGCTGTGCACTACACCTGGAGTCAATTCCCATGACATTGGCTTTGAGAGATCCGTGCTTGGCTCGTAGACTGTTGTTAAGTCTGGAAACAAACTCAAGGACAGTTCAAGAACTGCATGTCTTTCCAGTCTTAGTCTTTAGCTGACCAACTGTGTGATCCATTGTCTCCCTTCTCTTCCATCCTTCTACCCCAGATTCTCGACATGTCTCAACTATGGTCTTGTGCAACAGCTTTTGACACAGTCTCCAATCCATGATGTTGAATCCATGGTGCAGGAACTGCCTCTGGTTTCTGGTCAGTCCTCTACCTCCTGCTTCGGCTTTTGAGCCTGTTGACTCCAAGCAAGTTCTCCTTTGATGACAAAGTATCTTTTGCAATTGCTGTGTTTTCCTTAACCACAGATCTGCAGAAAAAGAAAAGGGAAACTGTTTAGAAGTGCTTCAGATGAAATCCCTCACAGTATCAACAATGTAGATTTACGGATTGATCACTAACTTTCTTTTCATTTACCTGAGAGATCCAAGCAATGTGTTGCTGTTTATCTTTATATCAGACTCTCCCAAAGGGCCCATACCATCAGTACTTGGATTATCCGAGCTGTGGATAGAGAAAAAGCATTTAAACAAGGGCAAACAGGGGAATGAAACTGCTAGAAACTGCAAGTTTGTCTTGCTTTATTATACAAAAGTAAAATCAGTTCGGGCTACAGGAATGCAGGGTGTGTATCACAAACACAAGCTAGGATAATATCTAGAGATGATGACTAATCCATATTGGTGGTTTCATGACCACGTTAACTTGAAGACACAACAAATACTCCCTTGAGCAAGAGAAGATATGTAAACTTTCCAGAAATAGCAGCAGCCTAGCTAATAAACCTTTCTGAATTCTTCCAAGGCCTCCAAGGAAATGCAGGCATTCCTTCATCTCACTGTGACTACTACCCTCATACATGGACTATCACTGTCTCCTCACTGACTCATGCTCTACATCAACATGATACTTGTCACAGTTGACTTACACTTTAAGAGACAAAGAAACTTCTTTGATACTATCTAGCATCCAGTAGAGGGTACGTGATGGGGAAGGACCTGCTTGTCTTTTTTAGGTAGACAGGTAAGGAAGGAAGGCTGTTTACCTTGTAAAGCAAAAACTGGAGCAGGTTTTATCGGCTGGGTTAAGACATTCACAACGGTCGACTGAACGGCGGCCACGAGACAAAACACTTCCCAGACCATACGGGAGCAGTTTACTGTAAGAGAAAATGAAACTCGTAAGGACAATGCTAAGAAAAGCATGTGAGAATCCAACATGATACAGCAAGGTCAGGGTTGGGTTGGAACTGGGGCTTCTACTCCCAAATGAGGATGCAGACTCACCTTGGTGTGTTGACCCAGATTATGTCTAGATGGCAGAAGTAGACACATTCTTTATCCTCCCAGTTGTTGCACGAGCAGCGTTTGGTCCTGACGCGGTGGGGTTGCGGAGCCTGTGCTGGCGGCTCTGCCTGGTCCGATAAGGGGAGTCCACAACCTAGAAAAACACAAACAATCCCTAGATTAAAAAAGTGTCCACTAATCCTTCGGAGCATGACTGCGCAGTTAGTGATTATCACATGTAACTACAAATAAATTCAGTTGGCAGGCTAACACCCAGCACTGATAGGGTTGGGTTGCATGTATTTATCAAGCAATAAATCAAGGACTTGATCCAAGTTAAACACAAAGGTCTGCCAGAAATAGTTCTATCAATAGGGCTGTGATTACTGTTTAATAAAAGGAGAGTTACTTATTAAGGGAAAATATCATTCAGAATGCTGAACCCGGCTCTTGTGTTGTACACAGGTACCACCCTAAGGTAACGACTAGTGCACAAGGTGAAAGGCTACATGAGTGGCACTATAAGCTGCATTAAGATAAGATGTTTCAGCTTGTTACTTATTTAGGTGAAACACAAAGTCTACATAGTCACATCTGTTTAGTTACAGGACTTTCAGTTTCTAAGACGCACCATCAGTAATAAAATAAAGGTTGCTTACCTCCATGCAGGGTCGTGCACATGATGAATAAAGTCAGGGTCTTGCACAGGAAAGAATCCATTATTGTCCTTTATGCCTGAACTTCTGATGTGTAACAGCAGCAGCAGTGTGTGTTGAGACTGGAGAGAAGCAACAGGTGCTTTGTGTTCAAGTCTCTACCAGGACGTCTACTTATACCCCCCCAGTGAGTGATATCATAGCCCCTCCCACCTCTGTGCGAACTCATCTTCCTCTGCAGAGAAGTGTTACATAAAAACATACACACACACACACACACACTGTACCTACCCTCAACACACCCAGTAAAAATGCAGAACAAGTGTTTACAACTTTGAGTAAGTTTTACTGTGAGTAAAACACATGTTTTGAAAGTCATTGCTTTTAGGTAAAAGTAGATCTCCGGTAAATTAATGTTTGCCCCATATAGTTTTTTTGTCAGAATTCAGTGAAAGTGGGATATTAATGTGGTGTAAATTCACGGTCATTAAAAGTTGATGTTTGGACACAGATGACAAGATAAGCTAAAGGAAACAAAAATCCTAGACAGTTACCGTTTGTCTCAGTGCCCTTGTTATGTAAGGGACAAAATAAAGGTGTGGAATTTATTTAGTTTGCTCATGTTTGTGTATTAAATTGTGTCTGTGTGTTTTCTGTTAGTCTGTGAGGAAGTGTCTACAGGAGAAAAAACTATATGTGAAACAAACTGTGGTCGAGGTTAAAAAAACACACAGTTATTAAGATAAAAAGGGACAGGTCTAGTCACACACACACACACACACACACACACACCTATATGCTTTATCTAAAAAATAATTTACAATGTGGTTATAAGCTGAAAAACTATAATGTGTTGTTTATGTTAGGTGCAGACATGGTGTTAAATGTCTGTCAGTTCCTACATGTGTCATGTGTGATTGATAACATTAAAAACTGCATTCCATTTAGTTGATCTAGTTCCAGTGTTCTGATTTTACATGCACTGAATCACTGCAACGGCTGATCGAGTTTCACCTCTGCTCCACCTGCCTTCGTTGGCACATTTATAACGGTTCTCTAAACATATTCAGAACTTACAAAGACAAAAAATCTAACAAACAAAAACACTTAGAAATGGGTTTTTTTCTCAGACCTTCAGCTGCAGTTCATGGCTTTTTTATTTATAAGAAAGTATAAGATGTACATGTACGGTATGACAAAGCAAACACCTCACATTCATATTCATTTAAAATTAGAAAACAGCTGAATCACTTGTTGAATATTTATTTGCTTATATACATGAGGGCAAACACATTCATAAGTAAATATGACAGGAGTGCATGCGAAGGCATCACCTCCCCACACCCCCCGCTTTTTTTTCCACAGAGGAAGAGATGAGCAGCGACATTAGAGGCAGAGAAAGGGTTTGGATGTGCCACACAAGGCCGATATGAGGGCGATGAAGTCAGGTGAAGTCAGAAGGAAGGTGAGGTCATGGCACCATCATCCCACACGCGTGTATGTCACACAAGCAATATCTCAGGATGTAACACGCTTTGACCTTCGTAAGAAAAAAAAGAAAAGATAAGCGGCCGTCTGCTGCACAAGCTTTCTGCTACCCACACATACGCCACTGTGCGCAGGGTGGCATTCACTGCCTCACCAGGAAATCCAGACATCATGGATTTGTCCACTGCCTGTCCACCTACACAGTTTGAACAGTTATACTATGTCAAGCACGCATCCTTGAGTATTCCTTCCTCCTATGTGCTTTCATGCAAATCCACCAGCATGTGCAAACAGAACTGACGAATGCAGTATGTGCATCTGATACCAGGGCAGCACAAGAATGGATGGATTAGGACAAAGCTGAAATTCAATCTCAGACAAAGACACAGTCGATGCAATGGTCAAACCTGAGGTACGCATATTATTTAACTATGTGGACAGATAATTCATGTTTTTACTCTGTCCTTCTTATCAGGTCAGACTACTTTAGCACACAATAGTAGACCTGTTGACAAAACCTTTAGTTTATACAGTACTTTCGTTTCAGAGCTCACACGTTTCTATTGTCATTTAATATGTGTCATCCTAATATACTGTATTATTTTATTTTTAGAGATTTATTTTCTCTAATAATGTCAATATTTTGTATGACATTGGGGTAATTATTAACAAAAGGGAGCCATTAAAATTCACTGAGCATCACACCTCTACATTTTTTAATGTTTTAGTACAATGAAGTAAGGTCATTTCAGTGAGTGACATAGGGAAAACAATGCATTTGTTTCTTTTCCTTTTTTTTACGTACAGAGTACAATGCAGAGCAAGAAGCCATACGTAAGAAGAAACAGAAAGGAGTGCAGGGGCATTGGATGGCTTCTGTGGAAGTATGGAAAATCGTGCAAATGTCAATGAATTTTACATCAGAGCTCCAGTGGAAACTCAAAAGACAGAAGGACACCTACAAAAACAGGAAAAAACAGCGCTGAAACAGTCGTATTTGTGTGTAGTCATGGTTTGTAGGGGTTGAGGGGAAGGGGAAATGCCAGAAGCATGTCACAATGAAGAAAGACTGGCATTTGACCAACTATTTGTTACAGTGAAGAAAATACTCATCTAGAGCAAATATTTGCTCAATCTAAAGGTTCCCCCTCCTCTTCATTTCCCCTTCCCCCCTGTCCCTTTCCCCTGCCATTTTAGCCAGACAAGGCAGACACTGTGAAAAAAATGTGCCCTTATCTATTTCCCACTTCCGGCTGCTGCTGGGGGCGACAGAGGAATGTGAGGTGGCGCGATGACAAACACATAGAGGAGCCGTGATTGCAGAATCCTTTTAAATTCCTCTAGCATGAGGTTAAGCACATGGCTCGTGACACAGTATCAGAGACGAACAACGCACCAACAAGTCCCCCCATTCAACTGACAATCTAGATATTGTGACGTGAAACAGTGAAAGTCTGATATTAGCTTTATTGAGCGCCCGTCAACTACAATTAACACATTTACATCTACAGCGTATTGTCTTCTAGTTCCAGACTCCTGTCGTTACAGAACAATAAATAAGAAGTAATAAAAGTAATCACAATTCAGTAACAACTGCCCTCGGAAACATTCACACCAGCCTCACACCAGAGTTTTCTTCATCAATTAGAGAAATTACCTAATACACTATTAACGCAGCTCATTAATGTTACGTTCCACTTTCGAGTAGTCGCAGTTCCAGTACACCAGTCATTATAAGATCCCAACACCAGTTCTAGGAACATTAACCTCTGTTAGTAATACTAGTTTAGAAGCAAAGCTTCCTTCAGCGAGTTACACAAGTGTACCGGTAAAACTTGAACAGTCCTGTATAAGACACAACACCCATCAGGGAAGTCGTTGGGACTTTAGAAATGCTGACTTTAAATCGAGCGCACTGGTAGGTGTTAAAGTGTAGCTTCTACTCTGCTTGCATTGTGTGGACACAGCATGGTTGGTTAGGGGACAGGGGTCGGCAATGCTTTGACATCAGCACAGACATGTTTCTTCTTTCTAGGGACAAACATGCAAGAATTCTCCAAAATGAAGGATGCACTGAAAGAGCACTGAAACTGAAACAGTGACTCACCTGCACACAGACACATGACCCTGATCTGAATACGGTGAAGAATGTGGACCAATTCCCACTTGGTGTAGATGGCTATTTTGATACGTTGACCAAAGTCATAAAACCGAGAGACAGTTTCAGTCTAGCTATGAATGATGAGGGTGTCTGCTGCATGTCTGCAACACGCAGTCACCTTTACTTTCTGATTCATTCCACTCTGAGTCATGTGACATGTTTCTTCATTAAGGATGAAACAGAAATATGTCCTGTTTCACCACTCAAATCACCTGACATTCTGACAAGAGGCAGCTCGTGCTAACATTTTTTGAGGGGTACTTCATGCTCAGCTAATGTCTACATAATGTAATGTTTGGTGCTTGGAGTGTCAATCAGTTACTCAAATCCTGAGTTATTTCCTCTGATCTGAAGGGAGATGTTAAAGATGACTATCATTCAAGGAACTTCGCTGGTCTATGCTGACATCACAGAAAAACTCAATCATTAAACAAGGATAATCAATAGAGATCACACGTAAACAAAAACAGTTAAGAGGCAGAAATGAAGAGAATTTGAATTTAATCCCACTTTGAATTCATGTTGTGTATGTACAGTGTGTATTTGGATGATATGTTGCTCCTCAGTTCTTTGCAATTGCACAACAATGCTCATCATTTTAATGTTAAGTAGAATAGAAAATAAACTACAAGTGAAGCCTAAGGAGTGTGTAAACTGTGTGTCACTGTGGTCCTAGAGGAAAAAACTCCTCCAGACGATCTCATCTAGAGGAGTCATGCACTCTAGATGTCCAGAGTTCAACCATCTACTGCCCAAACTAGAACCACGGAGGGAGTTAGTAAAAGTAAAAGTAGAAAGTAGAAACTTCAAATTCTATATAAGTACACAAGTAGAAATACTTCAATAAAAATTGTAAAAAGTAGTAAATGCACAGAAAAGAAATATTGTTGTTATAATTCTCTGATTTATATATTTCATCTTTGTGGATGAGACTGAATACAAGTCAATAGTATCTGCATATTTTCTATTTTCATTTTCCTAGTTTTGCATTAACTTTTGCATAGTACAAGTCGAGGATAAGATATGCATCGTTGGCTGTCAGATACGATGGTGACTCTTGTGCCATTGTGCTCTGTTTGGTTGCCATAAATCTTGGGAATCCCCCATTCATTACAGTTTGTTCCATTTTGCATACGGGGGAAAGAAATCTCATCCAAAGTGTTCCCCATGATGAAATCACCATCTCTGAGTTCCCTCCTTTAGAGAACCTTGTCACTGTATTCCAGTTGTAGTATTGTCTGGTTTTCTCTTAATTCCTATTATCATTGTTTAGGAAATCATCCAAAACCAACTTCCAAAGTTTTAACAGGGGAAGTTTCAAAGCTGTAGGGTGCTGATGAAGGTGCAATAAAAGAAGCATCTGATTTAAAACATTTACAACAACACAACATTCTCATGCTCGTTGTTACATGTTTGCAGCTGCATGTCGACTAAAAAGCTAAATGAAATTCTGAAATGCAAACAACAAACTGGCGCTTAATGTTTCTTAATGTTGGTAAAGCTAAATCTGTGACAACAGGATCAAAAAGGTAGAACCTGATCAGTTCAACCACTATGTGGAATGTGCTCTTATAGCCTCATCTTGGATTTAGATGTGTAAAAATCACACGGTGCATGTACAGCATCTGATTAGATACATATATTTATTTATATGAACTCCGTAAAGGTCTGGTCTAGTTCATTAGAAATTCTGATTGTTTTGTAATATGTATGTATGTATGTATGTATGTATGTATGTGTGAAGGATCATAAGAAGAATAGTCAATGACTGAGCTGGTCCTAATAAAAAAGGAAATTAGGAAATGAGGTTTCAGTAGAAGCTCCAGTACCTTCAGTGATGTCATTCTTTTTGTGACTGGGGCTGCATGAACCAGGTTGGACACTTTATGTTAATTTCTCCTGCCACCCAGTGGTTACACAGGACATCGTCTGCGCTGGGGAACAAAGACAATCTGTCCCGATGACATACAGAGCACAGAGGAGCACGTAACAATCACCTGACAGTTATTACATGAGCTAAATATAATGTGATCAAACAAACATAGTGTTTCATGTTTAAAAAAATGTTCTAGAATTCTAGAAATCTAACATTTAGCTCTACCTCACTTTAGCCACAAGGTGGTGCCATAATCATCACTATGTGAAAAAGAGAAGCAGGTCTGTGTTCTACATTGTGAAAGGACACAGTGTACAGTCTACATGAATACATGAGAAGATGCAGTTATGCAAACAGTACATCATATTGATATACTAATACAAGTAATATGATTACAGATATTGTTAATACTACAATACTACTAGTAAACACTACACAGTAACATGCTGAAAAAATATATATCTAATCTATGGGTGTGTAGGTATGATTCATCTAGTCAAAGGGCCAGTCAAACATTTTTTGGTTTGTTAAAAAAGCTTATTGTCTGGCTCTTCTTCACCCACACTATAACTTTCATGTTTGTAATTGAGCAGCACTGCAATATTACACATGAAAACTAGACTTCTTTCAAATGTATCACATTTTACATGAATCATATTTACTGGGTTAATAAGAAAATAAATCGACTGAAAATAAAAATCAGCTCATTATTTAAAAAAAGTAAAAATATTCTACCAGCTGTTTTCTTTTTAAATTGCACTTAAAACTATATGAACCGTTCTGTTTCCATATGGAGCCTGTTATGTCACTCGAGTAGAGAACCATGCATGTGCTAGAAGTTTACTTTTCTTTACCTACATTGGTTTTGTCACTTTTTCCTTCAATATCCTCTTCATACGTTTAATAAATGCCGCCCTGTAGCCATCAGTAAAACAGTTTTGTCTCTTTTTTGTGCTTCGAATTGAAGTGAGCAGTGTGACTGTGACAGAACTCAACCCAGGAAACTTAGTGTTTCATGCTTGAGACCAACACAGTTGACTTTGTGTGTCAAAAAGTCAGTTTCCCCCTGAACAATAAATGAAGCAGCCATTTGAGTGCTCCAGTCACCTATTGATTTATTTGGTGTGGTCATATTTTGAACTTCAGTTATTTCCTGAACCTAAACATAATTTCTTTCAGAACCCAAAGTGGACCCAATCCGAAACCTACCTATCAGGTCTTGGTGGGTATGGTTTGGGTCTCCACCATCCAGTGAGCAGCACTGGATGTCTGTGACATCTACACTGAACAAAAATATAAACGCAACACTTCTGTTTTTGCTCCCATTTTTCATTAGCTGAACTCAAACTGAAATCTAAACGTCTGTGGCATTGTGCTGTTTGATCAAACTGCACATTTCAGGGTGTTTTTTTATTGTGGGCGGTCTAAGGCACACGTGTGCAATATTCCTGCTGTCTAACCAGCACCTCGTCATGCCACACCTTTGAGGAGGGATGGATCATCTCATGCTCACTAACACATGTAGACAGATTTAAGAACAATATCTGAGAGTCATGGGTCTTTTGTGTTTGTAGTAACATTTACAGATGTTTGAGTTCAGCTCATGAAAAATGGGAGCAAAAACAAAAGTGTTGCGTTTATATTTTTGTTCAGCGTATGTTCCAACACCATGAAATAGACCACCGGATCATTTTTTTTAATGTGTTTTTCCTACCTTACATTCAATTTTTCAGAATTGGATGTAAGTCAATGGCAAAGTAACCACACGCCAATCAGTTTTAATATAAATCTGTAAAAATGAGAAGTTTAATGGGAAACATGAAAATGACGAGTGATTGTATCATTTATAAAAGCAACAACACAAAAATACATGTATCTGTTTATGAATAAAACTGTAGCTACCATGTGTGTGAAACAGGTTTCGTCTGGGTATCAAACCAGTTGTCAGTGCACTCCAAATGTCTTGATCTGAAACTGCTTCTTAAACCTCTTAGAAAACGGAGGTAATCATAACCCTGCTTTTTCAAACACAAACAACAAGACAGCAACAACAAAACTAACAAATAATATTAATAAGAACAATAATAATAATAATAATAATCACAGCCTTTAACAATGACATTTCAGACCACAATCCTGACATAAAATTGCACTTCAAAATACTGGTTGGGGTGAATAAATATTTGTAGTACCTTTCTCTATCCATTTTGGTAATACAGTACATTAACATAGCAATAGTATATTAGAGCTGTCAAAGGGGTTAATAGGAAAACTGATTCAAACTTTGTCTATTTTCATTCCAGCTGCTTTTGCATATAGTACAGAATTTGCATAATAGCACATAGCTAAATTAACACCGATGACATCAAACAAGGGTAAAAAAAGATTTACAAAACATACTGCATATCTAACATAGTGTCTATATATATATATATATATATATATATATGATTCATATAATTACATAACAGCATCATTCAGAAGCGGTGCTCAAGTGCTTTTGCCTTTTGTCCTTTATTTTTACCAGAGTCGTGTTTTCGTCCTCAGACCCTGGTTTTCAGTCTTTGACACTGTCCCTTCAGACTCTCTCTCCTATCAGAGTTGTGTCTGGGAGGAAGGAGCCTTTTGTTGACCTTGTGTGGTGTTGGGGTAAACACACCTCTCTGGAACAACTGTGTCTGTGCTTCCTTCTGGAAGCCTCATCTCTGCACCGGGACCTGACCGTTGTTGAACGTCACAGCATCCTTGATTCTTTCTGTGTAACAGAGTGTCTGATTGGCTGCTTCCGGACATTCCCTCTGAAGCCTTCTGGTCTGGCAGGCTGGCTCGGCTGCTGGCTGTTGTCTCTTTAAGAGTATCCTGATGCTGCAGTGAAGAAAACCTTGTCTTCGGAGTGTTGCTTATCTTCCAGGACGTCCCTGCCCCTGTGGGTGTAGCTGTGGCAGCCGTGGGGCTGCTCACCAGGCTGTAAAACGGGAGGGGGGACCTGGGCTGAATCATGTGAATGCCCCCAATGGGAATCAGTTGGCTTGGGGCCTTGCTGAGTTGCTGGGAGTGCAGAGGGAGGTGACTCAGGATGTTGTTGGCTCCCCGAAGCCGTGTGGGATGCGAGGTGATGTGGGTCAGACCAACCTCAACCATAGACTACAACAGAATGAACAGAAACAGCTAAATAAATGAAACCTGAGTGGTTCGGATTCAACATTAATAGAACATAGTAAAGCTCCGTGGCTTAAAGTGTGTAGATGTGTAGATATAAAATTTGATTTCATTCCCTGCTTTTGCTGCCCTCTAATGATCTTTTCCCTCCCCTTGCTGCAGTGATGTACAGGTGTACTCCAGCCAGCAGCCTGTAACATTACTGCTGAGTACGGTCAGCAGTGAAACAAGCAGACACAGTAGAACACTATGTTTCAGCCTGCTGTTAACTCCCTTCAAAAAGACACGGTTTAAGGAAACTTGCCTAAGGGCACTACAGAAAGGAGACAACAAACATATTGGGGTTGAGTTTCAATGGGTGAATTCCCATGCCAACCCAACACAGGTCTTCACTGAGAAAAGGAGGAAGTCATCACCAAGCAAGACATTTCTTATAATATTTTAGCTCATTTAAAATTGTGGTCAATCTGACACAAAAGGCGTAGTAATGTAAGTAGTTTAACTTATCGACCTACTTCATAATTACGGAAAGCTGAAATTGTGGACTGTCCTCTCATGCCCTTAAACTCAAGTGCCTTCAGTGTACAGTTAAAAAGAATAAGGTGAAAAACAAGCTGCAGAGAATACGAGACCTACATTAGTGTAAGGAGCAGGTGGAAAGGTTGCACCATAACATAACCACAGGTTATTTTATTAGGGTGTACTGACATCTTTACTCACGCTGTTTTCATCGTCGCCATGTGGTTCCAGTCTCTGGTATCGGCCTGCTTCTCATTTTATCAGTGGCTGCCCAGGAAAACATGTTGTGTCTATTTGGGTGTCTCTCCTACATTATTTTAAGGCCGGGAGCTGCAGGCTTGGTTTGAGTGATATAAAACAAGAGAGCTGCCTTTCCTTCCTTTTGCAATAAATGCGCCACTTTAAAATAACCTTGTATGTACCAGCCTATCTATATTTGTTCTACTAGATGTTGACTCAGTGGGGTTTAACTGCGCCACACAAGATTAGCTTCACGAGCCAGAAGCTGATTTATTTAAAACTGGAAGCCAAACTAACCGAGAGGCATCAAGGCATAGGTGAGTGAAGACTACGTTTAGAATTGTCTTAATAATATGCATGACAAAAAACACAGCAGAATTTAAAGACACAAACAGAATACAAAAAGATTTTTAATATGGTGTAAACTGATGTTACTGTAAGAGACTGTGGTTTTTCAAGCAAATCCTGAAGTGACTCACCAGTCTTTCTGTGGACGGTTGGTCCCCTGAGCGAGGACCACTTTGACACTGAGCGCAGGTATCTACCAGGGAGCCTGGTGGCCCAGTGGAGAGTGATCCGTGGGATTGGACTATTGTAGGAGACAAATCTCTAACAAGGGAGCCTGGTCTCTGTGGGGAGTTGGAGACATGACAACTGAAGAAGGACGGTGGAGCTGGGGCCTGGGAAGAACCAGGAGACAGGCTATGAGGTGGAGACGGCGCCCTTTGTGGAGTCAGGGAATGAGTACTAGGAGAATGATGCTCTCTGGTGGATGAAGAAGCTGACGCGTCGAGGCGTCTGCGGGCAAACAGAGCCCTCCTCACACTGGCTGAGCTCGTCTGGATAGAATCCTTGGGGGTCAGCGGTAAAGACCGGCTGCGTTCAGGCTCCATTGCATGGCCGCCTGGCTGAAGTTCATCTTTGTCAGTGGAGCTTTCACCCACTCTGGAACAGTGGCTTTCATCACAACTGCCATCCTTGTCCTTTGGGTTGCCCTCATCATCTCCACTTTTCCCCAAATCTGAGTACTGATGCTTTTTTTCCTGAACTGGGTGAACTGATTGGTCTTCACAAACTCCTAGGTTGGAAAAAAAATCACTTTTCAGGACACTAGTTATTACAAGCCAATAACATTTACCCCACTCTCCTACAACAGCAACCCTCTGATCACTTTAGATCAAATGTCATCGTGCTAACTATGTCAATTTGTAGAAATGTCCAGGAAATAAAACTGTGGCAGCTTGGTGGCCAGTTATTACAAGCCAAGAACATTTTTCCCTGTAACATATATGAGCTTCTTCCATGTTTTCACTCGTCCAACTTTTTACCAAGCGTGTTCCATCTTATACCATGTAACACTGATCAGTGTTTACATTTCTCTACAAACGTTCACCGTAAAAGGTTATTAATCAACGTTAAACAATGAACTGCAGCGTGGCATGGCTCGTGTTACAGCTATTTAATATTGTGACAGCAAAGATTCTGTGAACATATTGGTATGTATACTCTATACTTGGTGTTGGTTCACACAGCTTGGTAAAGATTTCTTTGGGGACACACTGGCTCGGTCTTAGTACTGTAACATAAAGATTGCTTATCAAGCATAACTTCACCAACAACAGGTTCCTTTAGTAAAATGCGTTCTTCCCTCTTGTTACCTTTGTCTTTGGAAGTGTCTGTGCTGTGTTTGCAGTTCGCAGCTTGTGAGGAGCAGTGGCTGCACTTTTGCAGTTCACTGGTATTCTTAATGTGGATTCCTCCTTCTTGACATTGGCACTTCCCTCCACCTTCACGTTGCACCACGCCATGCTTCTCATTTGATCTGTAGGTGTGAAGGCAGCGAGAGGTTTCAGTCTGCTACTTGAAGCTTTTTCTTGTCTTGTCTATTGATGCCGCTCAGTTCAGGATGATAGTGACAATCGATATGACTGTAACTGGAGCTGACAGACGGGCTTCATGCGCTTTAGCACCTGTAAGCGTTTTTTTAACTCCTTTATTTATCCAGAGCAAGTACACTATATGTTTTACTCCACAGTGAGCTCACACTGTAGCAGCTGGTCCCTGGGTCCACCCTTCTATGTATACTGACAGTCCCTCAGAAAGAAACCCACTTGAGCGGCAACAGAAGAGCTTTCATAAGCCAAAAACAGCCCCCCCCCCCCCAACACACACACACACACACACCCCTGCCGTATAACTCCATCACAGTTCTCGCTACCACTGAGTCCAAACATGGGGGAGCCTGCAATACAGCCCGAGCAGCCAGTACAAACATTTCAAGAGGGAAGGGAACCCTGGCCCAGACCAGCTGCTGCTCCAAAAAAGCATGAAAAAACATCAGCTGTTTTTCCTTGTATTTTCTATATTTCTATGGGCTTCATGGCTGGATAAACTCAGCAGATACTGTGTCATAAATAGCGGCAGTCTTGGAAATGTACAAATTAATTAAAGAGATCATCTTATTCTGTATTCCTACATTATAAATCAGTTATATTCATAGACTTCTTATGCAACATCCGCTCATGTGCCCATGCCTCGCCAAGCCAGCCACAAAAACATGTTCAACTACCTCTCTGCTTCAGTTTTGTCTTTTTGTGCCTTAGACAGACTGAACAGGCGGCGGAGGAGAAAGCAAGCATGCCTGAGGATGACTCACTCTTTTAGGAAGGCTGCGATGAGCGTCAACATGAGTCACAACAGGGATTTGTTCACAGACACACACTCCCCAACCAAAAAAGAGACACACAGATGGCACCTCTCTGCACTCCCTCGCAGTATTTATTTCTGATTGGTATCAAAAGTACGGTGCGTGTCTAAATTATCCTGGCTCCAAATGAATTTGAGAAGACGTGCGTCTCCTTGAGTTTAGACAAACAAGAGGAGTGTTTGTACAAGTGTCCTACAAATTTCTTTTAGCTTGTGTCACCCATTGTTTCAAAAAGGTTAGACCGTTTTTAGGTGACTGCTTTACAACCAGAGACAATTGGAGATTTATTGGGTCTCGGAAATTAGCAAATTAGTTTAAACAGTGGAATTTGCACGTTTGTTTTCATATATATGCAAGATGGGGCATTTTTGCCCACGTGTGTACCCAAACTGAGCACACTACATCTGTTTATATTTAAGCCAGTGCACAGATAGATGCTGTAGTTTGGGTGTGGAGGAGGCATTGGAGAAATAAAAGTATTTAATTTAATTCTCCTGGATTTGACTTTATCCTGGTCATTCTACAAATTCTGTGTTCACCATAGGTGGTCCAACACAAAGTTACAAAACATCAAGTGGACCAATAACAGGGAAGAACAGGTGAAATGACCTGTAACTAGCTGTGTTTGATATTTGTGACATAAGTTGCAAAGGTAGCTGGATTTTCCAGACTCCATCACTTTTCTTGAAATTTCTACTGTTGGAGTTAGTGGGCGAGGATGAAACATGCTCATGCTTAATGTGAATGGCTGTGATGGTTGGTGTAAATGAATCTCTGCAGGAGGAGAGGAAGCTTGGTAGTTGTCCTGGCGTCAGCCCCTCAGCAGACGGGCTCTGTTGGTGCAGACAGCCAGGCCTTGGCCTCTACAACGTGGTGGATAGACAACAGTAGGGTTGGGCAATATGGCCATATATGAAGTTATATAGTTTTCATATTGACCAATACCAATAAACTATTGATACAGAGTATACACACACATGAAGGCAATACACAAACACTGGTTACACAGGTGAAACATAAATATATATGAACCAGGCTGCTTCACTTGCACGTGTTTTTTCCTTGTGTCTCATGACACGAGTCAGGTCTGCAAGTTATCCTACTGTTTCAAGGCCCCAACGTCAGCTCATTCTTCTTAGTTCAACGTCCACAGCATTGTGTTCCCCCTTGTTCAACTGAAATGACCCATCAGTTATCATTTACCTCCTTTTCTGCAATACAATTATAATGACAGTCCAGCTGTAGCTGCAAACACCTGCTCAGCTGGGACACACTTTTGTGTTTATCTTGAACTACACCAAGATTTTGTAACATTTGTAACAAGGAGAATTTTGAGGAGTACCACCTAACCAGCTTGTGCCTTTAGTTGGTTTTGGTACAGTATGTACATTCTATCTC
>JAUMHF010000003.1:15220129-15252795 GCA_032359275.1 Microctenopoma steveboyesi | reverse complement strand
AAGGAGAATTTTGAGGAGTACCACCTAACCAGCTTGTGCCTTTAGTTGGTTTTGGTACAGTATGTACATTCTATCTCATAGGCATCATTTTTACTGTCACCTAAAGTCTGAAGGTATTTCCCCAAATACTCATAGACCCTCCCAGGTGATCAGAGTCGAAAACAATACAACTGGTAAAGTCTAATTTTAGTCCATTTGAAATGACAACTTCTCCTTCTCAAAAACAGTTTTAACGTTTTAGTTAAACTTTTTCAGGACCTAGCCATGTACTGCTTTCTGTGGTGTCCAGTGCTGAAGAGAAGTCAACTTAGAAGCCTGCTAGTATTAAAGTGCTCACAGTTAGGCTCTATTGTGTGGCATTCTGCAGCACAGATAAATTACAGTTTGAGAAAATGAAAAGTAGTTTGGGCAAAGTGGAGCGTAAACCTGAGTTCAGACACTGGGGTTGGCAAAATATGCTAAACTCTAATGCTGCTATCATTAGCGTCTCTAACAAGCAGCTTTTAATTTTTAGCCAGTGCTACTGAGCCTGCATTTACTTAAAATGGGAAGAGTGTTTGGCAGCAGATGCTTTCAGCTGTCAATAATGACATTACTTCTGTGAGTAACCTTTTGCTTAAGTTAAACTGTCTCAGGCAGGAGCCTGTGTACTGGTTGTGCAAGAAGATGCTTTACTCTGTAACTTTGTTAAGTGCTAGTGCATCTCCAGAAAAGTCTTCGTTTTGGAGGATCTTGGTTTCAGAAGTCACATTCTCCTAGTTTTCATCTATATAAAAAAGTTAAGCTTTATATCAAGATTAATTAGCTCCTAAAAATAAGGTGCATCAGGTTAAGTAAGAGAAAGCCACCATTTCATTATGCTAGAAACCTATTTAGCGTCACAAAATACTTTTACGTCTGAGTCTTTATATACACTTCAATATAGAGGCCCTACAGACGGCTAGCCAACAGATGTTACTCCAATTCATTTAACAGCGAGAGGTACTGCCTAGTGGTGCAACCAGATACTACAGAAACTACAGCACATTTTCTTATCTATGATTAATGATCAATGTATGGTCTCCCTATTAGAAGCTAATTTCTTTTTACACAGCAACGAGCTGTCAGAAGGTCATACTCACCCCTTACAAGGCCAAACTTCGTGAGGCTGTTTACTTCTGGAGTATGACAGGACGTCCCCTTTCGCCTTCGGTTCCTCTTGTCCATCTGACTTGCTGTCATCTGATGAATGCTGTCCTTTCCTTGTTTCCTCACAGAACTGGCTGTTGTTGACCTACACTCAAAAGAACATGGGCAAATTCACCAACTCTGCTCCAGCATGCCCATGGAGACAAAAATTAGGAATTTTCATTGATCATTGTTTTACACCATGTGGTAAAGCAGATATACTTTGCAATGATTTAGCTATTCTTTTTAATTTATACATTTAGTTATTGGTATGCTAAACTACCAAGAATGTAAACCACGTCACAGAGAGCTATGACTCAATTTTGGGAACTACATGATCACTGAAGTTTAAGTTTATTACAGACAAGAGTGTGATCTCCAACAGCATCATCTATCCTTCCTTCTACATGTATTTCTTTCTACATTTGATCAGCCTAATAAATAACTGTAGTACAGATTGCCAGGAGATAGTTAGAGTTGTAATTACCTCAGTGGAACATGGTCTTTTGTTGTCTTCTTGCTCCATGGGCTGAGTTTCCTTGACTGACATGGTTGATGTGGTGTAGATAGAGGGACTTAACCTCTGCTTACAGTGCAATAGAGAAAGAGCTGTCTTGCTGGAGAGGCCAGGAGGGTTGGGGTCATAGCCACTGGTGGACCACGATGAATACACTGAGGGCTTCTGTTCATCCAGAGTAAAAGGGTTTGGCTTAATGTAGTTCAAATAGCACCAGCTATTACAGGTGCTCGACAGCAGACTGGGAAATGAAGGTTGAACATGCGTGACGGGAGAAGAAACACTTGGTAGATATGACTGATTCGCCTGCTTGAGATTCTGATTGCATGTGCCCACAGCCTCAACAGATTCTGTTTCCCGCTCCTCTTCTTCTTTTACTCGTTTCTGCTGCTGTTGTGACTCAGGGGGGAGCTCTATGCTGTTTGAAGGGGAAAGCATACGCTTGTTGCCCCCTGAGCCCGATAACCTCAGATCAGTGTCAGACCACAACTGAAAGTCTGGACTTATTGTTCTCTGGTTTCTGTATTCAGCAGGTGGGCTGCCTATATTGTGTGAAACAGCATCAATTGCCTCCTGTGGTCTGGGGGAGGTGGACTGAGACAGCGTGGTATATATGGCACATGCTGGCGTAAGAGTCTCTGTTTGAAGACGTACTGCCACTGAAGGAGATGTGACCGGTCTCAGTAATTCTAGACTGGAAGTGATGTGAGGAACAGATGGCTGGGTGTGGGAATGGCTTACTCGAACATCTGAATAATCTTCGTGCCGTAAGGGAATCTCTAACTTTAGCCCTGTAGATACTGGGAGGTAGCGAGCTCTGGCTGCCCCTGAGAGTCCATGTGTAGGATAGCATTGTGATGCATGAGGAGGTGGCTGACCTGTACGGATGTATGAAGCCTCGTTTTTTAGAGTATGTACAGATGGACTATGAGCAATTGATGGTTCTGTGCTTCCTGTTAACTGAATATTTTGACTGAGTTCCCACTGAGAGAACACCCCTTCGAAATGTGATCTACCTGAATTACGTAGAACTGTGTCACTTGATAAAGGCAAAGTAGGAGATCTACTGCAGTGCACAGATGTTGGACTAGCTTGAGAAGATATGCTAGTTGTCACATGTTGAGGCCTATGGTTCGCGATAGTACATTGCTCTTCTTCCTCCTCGTCTGGATCTCTAACAGCAGTGTGTCTCATAAGGAGACACTTTCTTCTCTCCCTCCAGCCAACGGCAGAGCGTTCAGGGGACAGGCAACTATAGTCAAAAGATTTACTGCGGGTTTCAGACATTAGGACACTAGGCTGTGGGTCATGGGGAGCCTGCTCAGATGCCGAGCGCCTCATCTCTCTGTGCTGATGGACCCTAGGGACTGTTAACATGTGAGGAGCTCTTGATCTTCTCAGTGGTGTTAATATTATCTCCATGTCTGGTCTATTTGACTCCTCAAAGGATGTGGACAGACTGGACGCATAAGACGCACTACTGTCCTGACTGGGGCTATGGGGCAGGGATGTAGAATCAAAACTGGACTCCCCCGAGGACTGGGTTGCCTCAGCTAGACGTAAGCGCTTCTTTTTTGGTGGAAGCTTTTCAATAGGGAGCTGGGCAAGAGATGGGCTTCTTTGAGGCCACTGAAATTCATCAGGTTTTTCTGGCTGTTTGGCTGTGGATACTGGCTCTATTAACGTTTCTGTGCCCATGTTGGAATCCTCTGTCACCAGTATTTCTGGAACTTGCACACTGTGTTGGCGAACTAGTTTTCGGGTTGCTAGTTTCTTTGACAGTTGGGATTGGTTCTGAGTCACCAGTTGAGATTCTTCATGGGGTGGAGGGGTTTTTGTTCCCTCTGCGCCTTGATTCTCACTGTATAAAGATTCTTGTTTCTCAAATGAACTAGTATGTTGAATTACTGAACAGGTTTGTAATGTAGGTCTCATGGGACCGCCATAAGATACATTGCTCTCATCTCTACACTGACCTGACAGGTGGGCTGTAGATTGTACTAAAGGGGAAGGTTCATCAAACTCAAAACTCTCTTGTTTCCTTCTCTTGCGCATTGTTGAAGGTCCTGCTCTGATTGCGTGGTTACTTATCTGTGAGCATTCTGTTTGACTAATTACCACTTCATTTCTGCGATGATGTGTTGAGCACAGGCTTTGCTTGTGTTTCTTATAACTTTCCCAATCTTTGTATCCAGTGCAACAGGCATCACACTGGTATGGCTGTGGTTGATTCTGCTTGAGGTCAGGCACGGTGGATGACAATATGCTGTCCGGATAAAATGTATGACAACTGTCATGTTCCTCCTTTGTCAGTTCAGCACCAATTGGGATTTCAATGGCTGGTTGCCGCCTTAACATCCCATAACGACGGGATGTCTGTATTTCAGAGGGCTGTCGTTCATCAAAAGACTGACTTTGACGGAATTTATCAGGGCCTTGAATGGAAAGGTCAAATGCACTAGCTGCAGATGGCATTGACTGACTTCTTACCAAAGGGGTTGTAGATGTTTGTCCAGCTGGCTGCTCTACATTTAGGCATGGATTATGAAATTTTTCACATGGAACTCCCATGGTGATGGAGCCACTGTTTTTATAGCCCAGATCCCCAGCTTTAGGACTATGAATAAGTTGTTCTTTTAAACATGAACTCTTTTGAGACTCTGAACTATTCTTTCTGGAGAGTGAGAATCGTCTTGGCTTTACACTGTCAATTTTACTGGTGTCCACCACAGCCTCATTGATGGTGATAAGTTTTGTAATATGGTCAATGACCTGTTTCTTCGGAACTGTGAATGGGATGCTTTTGTCCTCCTGACCAGAGGGCTGCTGGTTATGATGTCGAGACATCCTCTGCAGGTGTCCAAGGCGCCCATATTTGCCAAGGATAATCTCTGCATAGCTTTTGGCACTTGTGTTTGGAGGACTGTCTTGTAATTGCTCAGTACTTTCAGAGCGAGAGAAATAACCAGATTCTGTACTGCCTTTACTGCCTAAAATTAGAGATGATGTCTTTTCATCAGAAGAATCTTGAACACCTTGTTTTCCTCTGCTGAGACGCAGGGCTAGTCTCTTTTTCACTGCGTAGGAGTCATTGTTTCCTGTATTGCAGTCTTTGGCGTGGTTTGTTTCAGGACTTTTGACTGAGGATCCGGTGTTTTCTGTATGGCATGAGGCTGAAGATACTTGTCTGGTTTCATCTTCTGACTCAGTCACTGCCTCCTCAGATTTCAGCTCTCCAAGTGCCAGACCCGCCTTTACCCTGTGGGTATGCGATTTGCGGTGTTTGTATAGGTTACTCTTGGTCTTAAAAGAGAAGCCACATGGAACACAGGGATAGGGTCTTTCGCCTGTGTGTGAGCGAATATGTTTCTGTAGGACACTAGGTTTTGCACATGCACGTCCACAGTAGGTGCAGACATATTTTCCTGGTCTCTGAGGCTTACGCTCTCGTTTCTGTTTTGGTGTACCCTCCTGTGTTTCTGATTTAGATTGGCTTGGGTCACCCGCTGAAGAACACGGAGCCCCTGAAGACAAACTGGAAACTATAGCTGCTTTTGTTGAGGTTGTTGCCACATGTTTATGTTGCAGGCCTTTGTCTGATTCAATGCTTTGTCGCTGGTTCCTGAGACGTTTACGTTCAGGATTCTGTCTTCTAGACTGTTTGGTTTGCTGTGGTGTGCCATGGGGCTTCAGAGAGTCAGTTGCTTTTGTTTGAGAGGGCTGAGAGGGAGACTTAGGCCGGCCTCGATGAGGAGACTCTGGTTGAGAATGTTCTTGACCTCCAGACTGCTCCCCAGTTGTCAGGCAACTATGCAAGGCCTCCATAAAATGGAAAGACAGCCTCAGGTAGACAAGTGGGATACGTCTGCCTGTGCCAGGCTGTGAAGTGCAAACCAAATCATCAACTAAGCAATGAGTTTAATTTAGGTGAATTCTATCAGAATAAACCCCCTTTAGATGAATATCAGTCTTCATAATTTTCACTTATATGGCTAAAGCTGAGGAGGATAATACCATCAAATGTAGACAGGCAGCATGAGAGAAATCCGCTGTGATACGTCACATCCTGTGAAGGAAGCCTTCTGCCATCCGAGCCTTAAGTATCCCATCATGAAGCCAGTCGGTCTTGCTGCTGCACACTGTTGCTCAGTTAACTCAGCTCAGAACATGTGATTCTTGTCTTCCTAACATGAAGATCTGCAGAAAACAAACAACTCATGATATAGGATCAGGCTCACAAGTCAACAATTCAACACTCTGACCCCTCTGCCTGCCAAATATAGATATTTATGTTTCATGCGTTACATAAGAAGTGTATGTGTCACAACATTCAGCTTCTCTTTGGCTTGGCTGCTGAGTACTTTTAAATTAGAATGGTTTATGTAATATTTTCTGTATAAAAATATATCAGCATGAGGCAAGAAACATTATTATTCTTCTTACATTGACCAAGAAATGCAACATGTTCAATGACTGTGACAGTAACTTTGATTAACAGCATATTCTGATATTGTCACCGTCCTCATTAATTTCTCATCATTATTCACTGCATGGAGTTGTTTGTCCCTTCTGGTTTATAGAGATGATCATTATTTCAAGCAGTAAATCAAATTTCCTACATTATTAAATTATTTAGTTGCCCATCAAACTTTTTTGATGATCTTTTCCTATGCTTAATAATTACACTTACAAATGTCTACCTTTACTTTAACTTTAGATATTTAAAAAAGCCCATCCAAGTGAAGGCAAAGGAATGGCTGTTAGCTAATACACATACACATAGAGTGCATACACAAGGTGCCTCAGTAGAGATGCTGAAGAAAACTCCAGTGTTTCTTGTGCCAGCATACTGAAACAGTAAACAAGGCATCCCACGCACTGACCAGCTGGTTTCTACACCCACGTTCTGGTGGAAGACGGCAAAGCTGCTGGATTATATTCAAATTACTGATAACAGGTTGGTAACCATCTTTAGTTTCACTTGTTGTAACTGTATACAAGCCAGTGGCAATTAGACTAACATTACCTTTTTGTAACAAAAAATCAAGTAAACTCAAATCTACTATTCAGACCATTCAGATGTCAAAAGTCTCAAATATCCAGAAGTCCTAAATATGAGTCAGATAGCTAGTGTATCTGAACAGGGCAGAGCCAGAGACTGCCTTAGGGCTCAGACTGTGAGACATGAAGAGCACCCACATACTCTGCATTCGGGTGACAATGACGAGTGTAATACATTTCAAAAAATTGCACAGAACCTGCACCTGAAACCAAGTGACATTTCTAAAATCATGCAGCGCATCTGCTCATTTACACTTGCATGTGTCACACTTGTTCTAGAGTTAACTAAAGGTCGTTAATGTGCACCTCTCAAAGTGCAAATGAACCCAGCTGGCGATGTTTGTTCTTTATCCCTTCTCTCCACACGGATCCCCCTGTCCTTGGCTCTCAGCCTCTGAGATTCTCCCTGGGTGAACCGTTGCAAGGCCCTGCTCGAAAACACACATCTAGGTGTAAAGTTCTCAGTGTTAACAGACAGCTGTTTGCTGAGGCAAATTATTTAGTAAAAACTCTAAATAAATATCTTCAACAGCAACAATCCATATTAATTCAACTTCTCTTAAAGGTAATTTCACAAACTTCACTCACAGTCATTATAGAGGTGTTTAGGAGTACTGCACACATTTTATGTGACCTGAGAGGGTGCTCAGTGAAGTCTTATAATATGCCTCAGATGATGTCAGTTGGGTTTGAAAACTGCAAATACAAACATGAAAAAGACGGTATTCCCATCCACCTGTCTGCTTAAGGCTGGCAGCTCAAGGCTAGATTAGCTAAAAGTAGTGGAACACACACAAATCAGTAAGTAATGTATGCCACCAAAACATGGATAGTTTGACACACAGCCTTTATTCCTACAAGAGTCTTGGTGAGCCAGTGAGTGAGTCAGCATGCATGCATGCACAGCAGTTTCTTGGTACTGACTCACATTAATGGAATGTAGCCATTAGTGCTGCAACTAATTTCACCTTTCCCTGACATTCTATGTCATGAGCATTAGCCTAAAGCCAGAAAAAGATGTTTATGAGGTCTTATCGAGCATTGAGCAGTGATATGAGGCTGTAAACAGGTTCCAGCAGTACTAGTAAAAATAGTAAAATGCACATGTATTCAGTGTGGGCATACACTTACAGACTTGGCAGCATGCTCGAAATCTACCTGTACTGACACACAACACCTCATGTTAAATTCAAACAAAACGTTTGTAAAATTCAGTTTCAATTCTCACATCACATAGAAAGAGAATATTATATAAATGGCTTTTAAAAATCTTGTCAATTTCCTCCTCTCACACTAATGGGTACCCAGTGGTGGTTCCTATGGTAACGGCCCTAAACCATGTGGTAGCAGATGGAAGGAGAGCTGGAGGGCTAAATTTATCTTCCAGCATCCTCACCGACTACAGAGAGCGAGAGAGCGGGAGAGAGCAAGGCAGATGAAGGTGCCTCCCTCCTAGAAGTTACGTTTTTTGGGGGCTAGAGAACGGTACATATCTCAAAAGTAAATCAATACTTGAGAGTCCTGAATCCAGGCTACATAGATAGAAGATACCCTTCTATTCCTTAACCAGAAAACCAGAAGAAAATCAGATGAAGAGGCATGAGAATGACAAAGAACACTAGGCTATGTTATTCTCAACAATTTAACTACAAGCTTTCCAATCGTAATCCGACGTTTCTTTTTCCTTTTGAGCATGACATGGAGTGCTACAATTGATCAAAATAGCACTGTATTCTAAAAAGACAAAATAGCTCCGGAAATGAACAAACAAACAAAATGAAAACGTGCTAATTTGGATTTATTTCACCATCATCCCAAATCGTCATCTTGCACACTAATCTGACCTGAGCAACACAGTGAATTCCCTCATCTGTTGTTGTGTTTGCACTGCAACAGCCAGATAGCGGCGCTCTCTGGGGACAGAGGAGGAGAGCCCTCTGGGAGTCAGTGCATACACAGACGTTCCTGTGTGTGTGTGTGTGTGTGTGTGCACCTTAAGGGGAGCTCTCCAGTCTACAGGAGGACATGCCAAGTATAGGAACCTGGATGTACAACACAGGGAGCTCATTCACTCCCTGTGTGAGCTGTGAGCTTTAATGCATACACAGCCCACGGACCACTCACTACATGCACTCTCCCTCTCCTTCATTCATACACACCAGCATAAACCCCCTCACTGCAAAAGCTGCATGGTCTGGACATGTTTTTAACAGCTAAAATATCCAAGCTCATTCCAAATATCTCTCCTACCCCACAAATGATTCTAGTTTTTTTTTTTTCGCCACCAACGAACAGTCTCATTAATGTAGCAGCCTTTTGCAATAACAAAGACCTGAATGGAGTCCTGGCATCACGTCACCAACATCACCTTACACACATGAAAATTACTGCAGATAACAAAAAGATATCAATGGCTTGGGGGTTTTTTTACCTGGTAGCAGGTGGTGTCGTCCTCCGATTGTGAATGACTAGATCTGGGGAGAGCCAGACAGAGGTGAAGGGAGGGAAAGAGAGAGGGAGAAAGGATGAATGAGAGTGACGGTGAAAAGAGAGGGGTAATCGAGGCTCCGCTCTACGTGCACTGGGCAGACAAACAGGTAGCTGAGTATATTATGCGTATGAATGAGGAGGAGGGGACACTCTCTCCTCGTCTATCTCCACCTCTTTCATACACCCCTCTCTTAGCATCTCTCTTTCAGGTCAAATTGAAGTAGCAGCCCCTTATTTGGAAGTTGACGTAAGCTTGTGTTTCTTTTGGCAGCCGTCTCAGGGTGCACAGCTGGCAAAACGGTGAGAGGTAGAGAGGCAGGGTGAGTGGTCGATGCTTTAACTTGACTAGGCAAAGGAGGGTGGAAGGGAAGGTTGCTTCATATTTTAAATACAGTTTTGCTATTCGCGTCTCCTTTTCGAGCACTGGTGGAGAGTTATTGGTGCAGCGTTCTGAGAAAACCCTGAAACATTCGAAAAATGTAAGGACCCCTGTGGTAAAAAAAAAAAAAGAGAGAGAGACAGAAGGATACGTTTTTTTAAATAGCAGTTCTGGAGAATGTCCACACACCACAGCGCAGCGTTCATGCTCCTGCCAGGGGTCCATCTGAACTGAGTCCAGCCAACTCTGACATCACTCTCTGCTCTGTTTTACCATGGGTTTCTTTTCCCCTCTTCTGCCAACTGAGCAGACTAAAAGCTTGCAGACGAGGCTTCACCAGCCGGTAGGATGAAGGCAGGCAGTCAGCCGCTCCTCTGGCTGGGTGTGAAAAGGGGAAGCTGAGAGGGGAATGGAAGAGTGCCCAGGGGTGTCCATCATGCACCAGGCCACAGTCCTTGTGACTAGGGCTCCAAATATGAACATGCTGTGTGAAGGCCAGCTCTGATATGGGCATTCCTGGATTAAGAACCTGTTATGCGTCAATAAAGAACGTGAAATAGCATTTAGACAAATACCCTGAACTAGCAGACTCAAATAAAGAAGCTGCTTAAAGATTCACTTCGCCATCATCATTTAAGATAAACCCAGGTGGAAACAACAAGGCAAAAAAGCACAAAAAGGTTATACCATTAGATGAGGTTTCTCAGTGGGTTAAAAAAAAGGAAATGCAAAAGAGAGCAACGAAAAAAGTCATGAAGGTGACTGCAATGCCTTGTTGCATCACAATGCTTGCATTCATCCAAAAATATAGGGTGCTCCCACTCTATGACATGCTGAAATGACGTCTTTAATCCAAAAAGCCTGAATCAACAAGGTATCCTTAAAAGTTTGGGAGAGTCTTTAAAAAGAGACCTAAAAAAATAATACAATTCCCGAACCATCTGGCTCCTCCTATTTCCATCACACTTATCAAACGGTTTTCCATTCGTTTGAGGTTTACCAAAGATGACACCAAATTCATTCCTATGAAAGGCAATGTCTGCTCACTAGCAACTCTCTGAAAAGCGTCTGCCAAGCCTTGTGACCTCCCGCTGGCTCCCCCAAAACCCATGGATGAGATAAAATATATATGTCATACGGCTCTTTCATACTTTTTCAATAAAGAATCTGAATGGATGATAAAATATGAGTCAGTGTGTGACGCTCAGAAATATTTATTTATTGCTTTACAGCCACTGCTTTTCTAGTGATCTGTTTGCAGAATGGACCATTTCATTATTTATGCAGAGGGATTGGTGAAATCTGTGAAATTGTAAAATCAGTGTGACCCTGACCTTTGACCAGCAAAATCTAATCAGTTTAGCGTTGAGTCATCTTTAGATATTGTTTCACAAGAATTGGGTCGCCGTATGGACCAAAGGATGGCTGCACAACACACAAACACAATGCCTGGTTATCGTGTGGAGCAATAACAAAAAACAGGGTCTGAACCATGCAGGGGGTTTTGTTACAGCTCTTGGTGTTACAATTAGGGGTTGGGGGGTGGGAGGTTCTTTCAGCTGCTCTTTCTGAGTCACTACAGTGAGTCAGCTACCTCTGCATATTTGTTTAGTTAAGGATTTTAAGCCGGCTGCCCTTACTGATGCAACCCTCCCTATTTATCGAGCATTAGATCAATCACTCACTTGAGGTATTTTTTAAACAAGTGAATTTTTAAATATTGTTTAAAGGTGGTGATGCTGTCTGCCAGTCGAACGGGGCAGGGCAAGTTGTTCCACCAGCCAGGGACCACAAAGGAGAATTGTTGTAGTAACACAGAGCGGTTCCAACTTTCAAGTGGTTCTCTAATATATGAAATTACATGGGAATATTTTATTGGACTTAACCAATCCTGCTGCAGATGGAGTCACTGTGCATCGTTCAACTATTGGTGCACTTTACACATGCTGTATGCGAGCGTGATGCAGAGGAAGCCTTTTCTCCACAGCACAAACAGAGCAGTGTGAGGTATGCTAAAGCACATTTGAACAAGCCAGCCTTATTTTGGAATAAATGCTGTGGACTGATGAAACAAAAATTGAGTTATTTAGGCAAAACAAAGGGCGTTATGCACCTGCTACCTACAGTAAAACATGGCGGTGGCTCCATCATGCTGTGGGGCTGTGTGGCCAGTGCAGGGAATGGGAATCTTGTCAAAGTTGAGGGACGCATGGATTCCGCTCAATATCAGCAGATTCTGGAGACCAATGTCCAGGATTCAGTGACAAAGCTGAAGCTGCGCCAGGGCTGGATTTTTGAACAAGACAACGACCTAAACACTGCTCGAAATCTACAAATTCATGCAGAGGAACACGAACAACGTTCTGGAATGACCATCTTAGTCCCCAGACCTGAGTATCATTAAAAATCTGTGGTGTGAGGTAAAGAGAGCTGTCCATGCTCAGAAACCATCAAACCTGAAAGAAGTAGAGATGTTTTGTAAAGAGAAATGGTCCAAAATACCTTCAACCAGAATCCGGACTCTCATTGGAAGCTATAGGAAGTTTTTAGAGGCTGTCATTTCTGCAAAAGGAGGATCTACTAAATATTGAGTTCATTTATTTTTTGTGGTGCCCAAACTTATGCACCTGCCTAAATTATTGCACACTTTCTGTAAATCCTATAAACTTTGTTTCACTTATCAAATATCACTGTGTGTGTCTTCTATATGATATATTTAATTGAAATTGAAATTTATACAGGAAAACCATGAAGATTGACAAGGTTTCCCAAACTTACGCAGCCCACTGTAGCTTTCACACTGACATGTGAGTTTATGTGTGTCTGGCCGTGATGTTAAAGGTGCACTTTGTCTAATAACATGCATTGACTAGAAAGGTAGCAATCAGCTGCAGCAACCATGCCTAAGCTGGAATGTACAGGGTCGCTGTGCACAACGTAAACCATTGTGTGTAAAAATTTGTTTGCCATAGAATTGTGTTATCTCAGACCAACTGGTCAGTCACGATTTAAAACTGACCCATTCTCATCTAGGACTAACTGATTGGTGCACCGTAACTGTGAACAGGCATCGTCCAATGTGCAATTTAATGACAGTAAGCAGAAAATGTGGCCGACTTCAGCGCCACAGAGCAAACCTGACTGAGACAAAGTTTTTCTTCATTAGCTTTCAATCTCCAGATATAAGGGACTTCAACACCATGCCAGTAAAGCAGAGGTGGCTCGCGGAGGCAGACAGAAGGGACTTATACTGAAAGATGCACAGTTGCATTAAGTGTTTAGTATATATACAATTTTTAAAAATACGATTTTATTAAAAAGACATTTTCTACATTACATTACATGCATTCATCAAGCTGACCCTGGTTGGTCTCGGTTGAGGTCAGCAGCAGCACCCAGGTTTAAGACAGTACTGGCTCCATTCTGGAGGAACTACATTTCTGGGCAGTGTCGCCTGTCTGAGTGTGAGGAGAAGGGGAGGAGAGTGTCCTCCTCAGCATCGCCGTGGCCAGGTCTTCACATATGGCTTCTAAACACCATTCAGCAGATCTGTCACTGACACTACTACAGTGCTGGGTGGGCTACAGCAAGCCAGTCTGCAGTACCTAATGACCTTTATCAGTGCCTCTTCAAAATGTGGAACTGCATATAAAGCACACACAGAAGAAGCCGTCCTTGTTGTATACAGTGTTTGTACCTGGCTATAAAAGCAGCAGTGTGTCTGGATCTAAAAGGTTGATGTACTGTTTGCATGTGTGCATATGTGTATAAACCCAGCGAATAAATCCCGACATATAACCATAACCACAGGACCTTGCCTCCCTCCAGACGTCCAGCCACAGACAGACCAGAGACCCCCCCTTCCACCATACAACCACTGACCAGAAAGAAACAGACGCCCCTCTCAACCTCAACCTGCCCTGATTGCCACATAAAACAGCCATGTGACCAAGGCACAGTAGACTGCTGCTGCCAATACTTAAAGAGTCCATGGAGAGAAATAGCCATCTGAGCTCTAAAAAGCATCCGAACAACGACAAAAAAAGAGAAAGCCCCACTTGCTAGACGACCCGACTTCCCAACAGCAGACCATGTTGACAGATGCTGTGCAGAGCACAGCTGTGGTGGGTGGTGCTGATTCAAACCCTACTACCAAATGTTCCCATAACATATTAATTCCATGTGTGAACAACTGTACGTTTTTTAGGCTAAACAGGCCCATGTATGGTCCTCAGGGTGCAGCAATTAACAGTTGTACTGTGAGCCACACCACGACCATGATGCACACACAGTGTATCCTCTCTGCTCAATGGACCATGATATATTTTCACTGGTCACATGGTTTATTTTATAGTATTTTTGCATGGTGACATTATCTGTTTTAATAGATTTCTTCATTCATACAATTCAAACCCATAATAATGTGTAGTTTTAAGAATCTACACCCAACGAACACACAGACTGGTTGGTTGACACAGCACACATTATGGAGAGGAGTGCTCCCTCACAGGAAACTTCAGTGTTGGTGAAGAAAGCAGCAGCTCAGTAACCACAACAGCTTAAAAAAGGCAAATGAAGAAAAGGAAATAAAGACATCTGTGGTATTTTTTGTCTGACACGCAACACATGCCTTGCACACTGTGCCAAACACTGGGGTCAACTTTAGTCAAACTGGAAATACTACAAACCTATTCCACAATTTATGAAGCACTGGCAGCTTTCTAAATTTAAAAGGGCTTGGTCAATACACAGAGTAGAAAATGAGGGGATTGAGATTTTATGACTAAAGATTTTACTATAATTTGTTGATTAAAATTAGAGTTTTCAGTTTGCATGTATTCCATGAAAATCTTAAGCAGGAAAAGAAATATTTATCCAAATATATGATATTTTGAAATATACCGTGATAATAGTCACTAGTCTTTCATACAAAGATGCCTGTAACTACCATTACGCCAATATTAAATGGTTGTCAGCTGATGTACCACTGAACGCTAGCTTGTTGCATTGATTTTATGTTTAACTAGGAACAAGTTAAAAAGTACTGGAAAATATTTCACAGGAAGATCCGCAGTGACAGATGTGCAACACGGACCACCAAAGCATTACCCGATTCCTTAACAGTTTCAGTCAATCATGCTCGTTCTACTGATCTGCATGTGCGGCCCACCACTGAAATCCTGCTCTGAGCCAGGAAAAACCCGGCTTTTAGGCCACAGTAAGCTGTGCCAGACACTGGCTGATGTTGCTGCAGTTCCTTGGTCAGCAACACGGACTGATAAAAGCCAATACTTCATGGCCCTAAATTATAAAAACAGCAGAGGAAAGGACTTGAATTACTATGTGCGACTGCCAAACAGTGACACAGTTTAAGTGTTCAGCACCGAAATACTGGAGATTCCTGGAGCTCCTTAAACTCCCCAAACTCCAGTATGTATCCTAGAGCTCAACCGATGGCAATGACTCTTAAAATAAAATGATGTTCTATTAATATTTAGACAGGCTCATTGAAAACAGGTTAATTTAAGGAAGAGCAGGGAAACTATATATTTAAAGCAGCAGCCAACCAAATCGGGAACAAGGAAGGGGGCTCACAGCAGCATATAATAGGAGGCATTGTGCGACCAGAGAGAAAACAAGTTGAAAATGCTAAATATAGAATAAAAATGACCAGCTGCTTGCTATATCTGTCCCCACATCTAAGTTGGGCTGTTTCTGTGAGTGTTTGTGGTTGGAGGGTGTGAGCGTGGGTTTCAGTAAGGCTGCTGGCTGAAACTGTGACAATGTTTACATACACTCGTCAACATAACGATGACAAAAGCACGCTGCAAAAAGCTACACCTGCAGTCAAATTAATAGTCTATATCTCTAGAGTGGGCATAAATCAATATTTCTGGACTTGACCAGTTAATTCTGGGAGAAAGCACACGGGAGAGATTCATTGAACTTGACACAGCAAACTGCTAAAACCAGCTAACAGAATTCATTTTTGCTCCAACGTGCGATTTATTCAAAAGCAATAATATTAGTTCTGTAGCAGGAAATCCCCACAAACACTATCCGCATAGCTCTTTTACACCGAACAGCTCCAGACTTTATACCTGACAACATCAATATTGTCTTGTTTTTGATTCTCTAGGTTTTGTTGCATCAAACTATTTGGATTCTATTTACCTGCATGTTAAATTGTGTCGTTTTTATAGTACATTATGAATGCTGGAGGATTATGAATGCTAAAATCACTTAAAATATCATGTGACTAGTTCTGTTGACTGAGCAGAAGTTTTTTTCAGTTAACTCCAAGCTAATTTGAAAATGAAAAAAACACCTACAGTAAATTGCACAAATGAATGTTAAGATTACCCACAAAGCAAATAACAGGCAATTAAACAATGTTTAATTAACATAATTATTGTTGTGGACTGGTGTCATCCTGACAAACTATTTCTGCTGATAAAGACTTACCCTGTGAAGTGAAGGCGATGTTGGAGGCGTGTTTAACGGCAACAAAAAAAGACCAACACATACATGTTACCATTTATCATGTGATGAAAGTTATTTTTAAAGCTAAGAGGCAACATTTTACTATATTTATTTAGTGCCTAAAGATAACCGAGACTTCCACTAGACTAGAGTGATTTATGTGCAGAGATGGTCAGAAAGAGGGCGTGTTCACATTGTTTGTATAAAGGAGGCTTGGGAAAGCCCTCCGGAATGGAAGGGTGAAACATGGTCAAGAAACCGGTTGCTTTGGGTAAAACCTTTTTGAGATAACCATGACCTGGATGGCTGAGAACCTTCACAGACATGAGGCTGGTGTAGGTTCACTTCCCGAAGAGCCTGATTTGTAAATTAGGAGAAATGTGGCTAGAGTGGGGCTTTCGGGAAAATGCAAATGTTTACTAAACCTAACTAACCCAGATGTTTTTAGGCCTAATCCCAACAAAGTTACTTCGTTATACAGTTATTGACTAGCGTTTTTGATCGTAACCAAAAATGGAAGCTGCCAATTTAGAGTCTGACAGCAAAAGACGGTGGAGTTTCAGCCAAACTGTGACATTAGTCCTTTGAGAGGGTTGGGATAAACAACATATATGGGCGTTAAAGCTGGGGGCTGAGTTAAATGGTGTCGAAACGCAAGATGCCACACAACTAGACCTTTCCAATAGTCAAAAACTATCCAATCCAAGGTTTTATCCACACCAAAAGTAGACTAGTGCTGCTTCAGTTCTACAGTCCAATGCCACAAAGATATTACCAACCAAATCACTACCATTATCAGAGCAGTGAGTGTGCATGGTACATCCGCACATGAAAAGAGCCAGAGAGAAAAGCTGGATCAGGACGCTAATGGAAACCAGTGAAAAGCTGATAACAGCCAAATGCACAGTCCTCACAGGAGCCTGAACGCACACAGTGGGCAGTAACTCAGCATGATGTAATATAACTCAGATGGATCAATACTAACACTGTTGAGCCTGATGCATCTGGCTGGGCTTTGCACTGGGTTAAGCAGGATACAGAGTACAAAAGTACATTGAAGCCTGCTTTTATTTGATGGACGAAAAAACAAACAACTCAAAAAGTTGCAGACCTTTTAGAGTTCAATGTCGAGGCCAGGATGCAGATTTTTGTGGAAATCACAGCACGGATTAAACCCACCCAAATACAGTGAGCTGCTTTTCCTTGTAGCGGACTGTAAATGCAAACCAATCAGCTTGGGTCTCAAGGTGATGTAATGCTGGGAGAGAGTAGCCATATGTTATCTTATTTCACTAACAGTGAATCAACAGACAGGGATGGGGCGATCTGCCAAGGAGCCTGCCTGTCCAGGAATCTACACAGAGAGCCCGGGTGAAGCTAGTGTTACTGTGAGCAGTGGTAATATTTTGACACACTCTCAGAATGCAGAGCAATAATTGGCAGGTGGATGCAAGTGATACTAAGGTCTACCTATAGTACCAGCTGAGTCAGCAGTTGCTCTATGTGAAACATGGTACCGCAGTCTCAATCACAGCAGGATCACAGACACACAACCTACTGCAGGATAAATCCAGGAAAACAGACCCAACTGCTCTTACATAACAAAAGAAAGCCTGCGGTCTAGTGCCTTATAGTCCTTACTCCACTCTGAGAATGCAAAACCTTGATCAACAGTGACAATGTCAACAGGAGGAAGCAGAGGACATCACTGTGATGACCTCCAGTCAGTTTCCTGTGCATCTTGAGAACATATTCTCATTTACAAGTATATAGTGAAGACTCCTCTACAGGTGTCTGGGACATTTTCACCCATAATTTACTATGCCACACACACTTTACAAGTCAGATATTAGTGGCAGTTTCAAAACATAAATGTGACCATGTAGCCATCATCCAGAACACTACAAGACTCAGCGATGTGCAGGAAGAATAAAAGTGGAGGAAGAAGGCAGCCTGCTCTGATGAATCACTCTTTATTTCCATCAGGTGCGTGTGAAAATGGAATATCACAAAGAGTTCAAGGTGTTGCCTTGGCCTCTAAATTCCCTGGATCTCAATCTGGTCATGCATCAGTGGGATCCCCTGACAAAACAACTCTAATCCACTTAGGAACCACATTGCTACTTACAGGACTTAGAGCACATGAAAGTGGTTTTTTGGGTGCTGGAGAGCAGAAGGCTTCTCAGTCCACATTCATGTCAGCGCTGTCTGGTAGCAGGGGGAACCCACTCTATGTTAGGGAATTCCTTGGTTCTGGACAGTATACCAGACTGATATACCAGTTATATTTCACTACATTTGCCAGAGTAGAGTAACAGAAAACAGAGGAAGAGGCAACAGAAGCAGCACAGACACACGCAGGAAAGACCGGAACAACTACACCACTCGATTGCTGGTATGTCTTACCAGGGCGAAAATAATAATACATGTAATAATCATCAATCTGCCCAGTACCCTGTATTACAGCACATTAAAATGTCCAATATTCCAATAATAATCAATAATCAGGTCAATTTAAAGTCAACCATGAGCTCCTTCCATACACAGTGCAACCATGTGTAACACATATAAAAACACACATCATGAATACTTCTGTTGAATCTAACTATTTAGCACAATATTAGTATAGTGTGAATTCAATGTTTCAAGGTAGCAGGGCATCGACAGTGGTGGGCATGTTTCTTTGTTATTGTGTGTGTATCCACTAGGTGATTTGTGAATGAGAACTACAGCTGACAGGCCTTCTGCCTGACAAGCTGCTCTCTCCACAGGGGTCACAGAAAGCAGAGGCCCTTCCACCTCGCAGAGCAAACCAAGCTGGGCCCATACGCTTGCCACCAGGGTCACTGACGGCATCCAAGCCCCTTCCAGCAGAGGGCTGCAGCTCAGCCAATCCCTTCAACCTCTACCTACCTACACACACACACACACACACACACACACACACACACACACACACACACACACACACACACACACACACTGCATGTAAACATGACACCTAACACCCAAGCATACGACATTCCCCAAACACGTGCAAGCTTTTCTGCCAACATACAAGCACATGGGCGAACAAATGTGTAGGCATGGATGCAAACACACGCACACACACACACAGAAACACACAAGTGTATCCTTTCATTAACAAGGATGAAAGTCAATTTCCGCTCCCGTTGTCTTAGGCTGGTTGCCGGCAGAGAGGAAATCTGTTCGCGTACAGTGTTTTTCTTTGTTTTGACATTTAGGCTCATGCCTCTGCAGCTGGGGGAATTAGAGAAAGTCCTCCTGATTGATGACCAGCGCACCCGAAGGTGTCCTGCTGCATAGCTGGAACGTTGTCACCCTAAACTAAGTGTGCGTGTATATGCGTGTGAATCCTGATAAATCTGATGATTTATTACTGCAATAGTCACTTAGGGTAAAGAAAAATGTATTTTCTACATTTGAGGCTAAGGACGTGCAGTTTGATGATATATTGCACTGGGGCAAGAGCGGTTCCACTAAGAGATGTGCAAATTCAGCATTATGTACTGTAACCACTACAGCAAACGGTCAGGTGAAATGACCTGGTCCTATTTAAACTGTGGTCGGGGGTCAATATTAGCATCGTGACATGCTGGACTGGCTTTGTTTTAGACAAATGGAAGCTTGGACATGTTCAAATTGGCAGTTTATAGATAATACGTGAAATTAAAATTCATAAATTGGTCATGAAATATGATACATGTAAACAAATAATAAATAAAGCTCAAACAGTGATGGTCTGGTCATGGACACAGAGTAATAGCAGCAAAAGTCTCAGCAAACCTGGAGTTTAAGCAGTGAAACAGGAGGGGGCGTGGTTAGAAAACACCATGACTTCTACAGACAGTCAGGACTTTTTCAGTTCAGATGATGTCATTAAAGATGCTTCATACATAAACAGGGCATACGGCTGTTTAGAATCTGTTGACACAAAAGTGAGAGGTCAGTTTGTTTTCAGCTTCTCGGTAACCTATACCGTAATTAGCTATATTGATGTGTAGTGTAATTATATTTTTGACCTTGAATCGAAGCTGAACTTATGGTTTGAGCAGGTATGTTTGACGCCTTTAAGGCAGAGCATTACTTTTATCAACACTGAAGCTTCAGACCTATCCCCAGTCCTAATTTTAACATGATGTCTGAAGAAACTTAATAAACTCTTTTTTCTTAAGTATTTTTAGTCATGTCAGAAAGACTTAATGGATGAAGACTTTCACTGTGACTCAGTTAAGTTCAGACTATGTGGTGTCTTTTTTTTTTTTTTATAAAACATTTTTGCACAGTGCCTGGAGGAGCGATATGAACAACAACATCCGAGACACAAGTGCCCTCACATTTTACCTGCTACTAAGGACACTGCAATGACTGACACCTGAGGGATGAGGCGTCCTCTGGTGACTCCATGAGAACAAGCTATATGAATATCAATGTTGTCCTCCCTGGTTCTGCTGCCCTTGGCTAAACAGAGGGACCTTTAACAGGCCTGTGGCAAAAAACATGAGTCTGCCAGTTCATAACGCGGCCGCGCTCTGTGGGACCTGAAGACACTCTGACACCCCGCATGTCGCTCAAATGTTTACTGTACTACCACTATCTGTGGGCAGGTTCAACTATGAGATTGGGTTCCTTTTGAGCTGTGTTCAAGGAGGCAGACACGCTATTCTCAGATCCAGTAAAAGCCATTTGGACACCTATCAGTGCCACATTAAGACCATTATGCTGCCACTTTAGCACTCAATTAAACATTGAGGTCGTTAAAAGTAACTCTAACCTATAGGGACCCATAACAAACTAACAGAGTCCATAATCATGATGATGATTTCCTAAATGTTGGACACTGAGTGTCACAGAGGCTAGCCTGTTTATTAGAAATTATTTGGGGCTGGGACTAAATTGTGTCACTATGTGCATCATAATGTTCCCACAGTCAGTGAGACGCCCGAAGATATTCTGTACAAGATCAACGAAGGTTAGCAAGCTGAAAGAGCTCAGAGGAGTTGAAGCAAGTCTGAAATGGTTTATTGAATATCGAAATAACTTTTGTTGTCAAACCGTTGCTTAGCAAAGCAAAAAGGAAAAAAGTTGCATAATGAGCCTAGCCTGTGACAAGCCCGATGACGTCGTCAGGATAAGGTTTTGGGTAGTACTCCTCATGATGAGGGAACTGATCTTGTTGTGTAAAATCTGCGAAGTGCTCTTTTTAAGTGCATGTGGATCTATGATCCAACACATGGATTTATTACGCAATAAATATATTGCGTTTGAGAAATGCCCCCAAGAGGAAAATGTTTTCTCTGCCGAGGTGTCCACCAGACAACAAACAACAAAACAACAACAGGCGCTGGCCTCCCACTATTCATGTGGGTAAAATGACTGATGCAGGCACATATTACACCTGACTGCTGTAACATACAGTTGTGGATTGTTATGTCCCCTGTATGTCCGTCCTGAGGTCAAGGACAACTCAAGAAGGGAAGAATAACACAAACAAACAACTGCAGTTGCAGCCTCTGGCTTTTTCAGGAAGCCAGTGTGGAAAGAAATTTCCCGTCATGGACGCGGCCTGACAAAAGAAAAATCAGATTCCTTTACCTCAGAGTGACACGATAAGAACACGCAGCCAAGACACAGCTGTGAGGAGGGATGACTGAGACATCACTTCACGCAGGGCTGAGTCATGATGCACCTCTGATGCATTACAACTCGCTGGATCAGAACTCACATCAAGTCCATGAATGGGCAAATCGGTCGACACGAGTTAACACATTCTGACCACTGTGCCATCATCGTGATGCTTTATGAAGGCCAATGTTGTGAAGTATATGAAAACTGGTTAGATTTGGATACATAAACCAGACAATATCCTGACAGCCAGCAGGTGTCATTTTACTGTGCCCATAAAAGTGTTTTTATGTGCGTTATGATACAACAACTAAAGTGGAAAAAAAAGATCTGTTATCAGTGAGATGCTTTAGCTGTCCTCAGATGCCCTCTTATCTCCACTACATCATAGCAGAGCAGTGTTTTAAGCTCGGTGTGTACAGTAGGTCGCACATCCTCATACATAATGATTGTTTCTCCCCCTCCCCACCCCCCAACACTGTTTGTGAAATCCACAGTAACATGGGATGCTGAGGGTTTATCCACTTGGCCACTACACTGACTCCAAATCAACCCAGCAGTTTAAGCTGAGTTGTGGTTATGTAATGTTATCGGCGATTTGATTCTGCGGCCGCAGAAAACAGAAAGAAAAAAAACGCCCTGAACGCCACTGTTTCTCTCGCATGATGTCATGTTGCATGTTTCCTCGTTTTTCTTTATTGTGCAAGCATGTTGTGCAGAAATGTCCCAGCAGCAACAGCAGCAGCAGGCAGCAGGCAGCACGGGGGTTTCTATTCTAAACGTAGGTGGCATTCATGTATTCAGTAAGTGTGATCCTTCACAAAGATCTTCAACCAGAACACGACAACGTAGCTGGTTACATAAAAAAACTAACGGGTACCGTTACACAGCCCAAATGACCAACAAATCAGAAAGCGCACCGGGCATGCGCGAATTAATACATTTTAAAGTGCCTGTTTTTTTTGAATGGAGGCTGGTTTTGCCACAAAAGCTGCGCAGATCGCTGATGCAGCCCCGCGCGGCGTAACACGCACACACACCTGTGTAAAATGACATCATTTGCGGGATTTAAAACCGACTATTGTGAACACATGTTAGCTGCTGTTATTACAGATACAACATGCCCGCCCTCCTGCCACGCCGATAACAGCATTAGACAGCATCCAGCGGCAAAACGCTCAGTCTGTGCAGAAGCAGTTTCAGACACGGTGCCACACACAGAATCGGATACTTCTTCTACTACAATCAGCCTCAAGCTACAGAAATAACGACGCATCTAAACGAGGAGTTTTCAAAATAAAATCGCATCACAAAAGCAAGTAGCACCGTTTCAGCTTACGTCCTTTTTGTATTTAACTATTTCATTGAAATGCGACATTGCTTGTTCTACACGCTTACTCCCTCGTTTTTCTTTACTTCAAAAGACACATTTTAGATGTTTATTGTGAGCCTGATATCCATACACTTCCTGGCTCGATATGTCCCACGGCGGCTCACTTGCCGCAGCTCACAGCCGCCTCCTCCCTCTCAGAGACAATGAATGAAGCCAGTTTAGGGAACTGACGAGCCCAGGACCAGATCAGGTGGCACAGTACCAGTCTGACATTTTAGCTAAAATCACAGCAAGCTAAAAACACTCCCTCCGAGCTCCGGACAGGAGAATCACAATAATTTAACCGCCACTAAAATAATGAAAGGGAAAACATGATAAATTGTAAAATCCTGTAAATCACACCACGTACAGTCCTACGGTAAAACCACGCTACACGTCATGTGGCACCATGTCAAACAACACGTTTGAGCTCACGTTACCTGCAGGATGCTCAACTTCACTTCTCTGCGGCGCTGCCACGGCTTCACGAGCTGCGTCAAGTCACACGAGCGGCTTCACGAGCAGGCAGGAAATGCTCACGTTTGACTTTCAAAATAAAAACGAGCTTTTTGGGGCGTAATGGATCACAAACGCTGGAGTTATATGTCTTTAAATCGTCTTGAAACTCACATCTTTAAATAACCAGCGTTTAAAAATAAAACGATATATTATGTTCGACCAGAACTTCGTTCTGTGCGTCAAGTTTTGATTTGTGACCGGAAACCATCAATATTTATTATTTCCAGCTAACTTGACACTAGCATCTTCAGCAACACCTTACAGAGCCCGTCATTTAACAGTAATTACGCTAGTTTCAAATAAGAAAAACATCTCTAACTGCAATCATCTCTCTCCGTAACCCACCAACACGGGTCCTGTGATGGTGATTTTGTTCTTCAAACTAGACTGTTAACGACAAGTACCTTAGTTGTTACCGGGTGATAACGTCACCGATCCAGTCCAGATGCTCCGGTTGTAGCGGGACGGAACGAACCCTCCTGACAGTAGATGCTGCATTTGCTGCCGCGCTAGCATCACCTCTGTCAAAGCCTGCGAACAGTAGACATGCAGCACTTCCGGGCGAAGCTTACTCAACAAAAACCTATGGATTTACCACAATTAGCGGTGAAAACAAACAATTCAATTAGGTATTAATATAAACAATGCAGTACATAGTGTTACAAGCTGCATGGCGAGCATTTAAGTCGTACTGGTAATAATCACTGAACAGTAGTTTCGGTGTGGTCGTCCATCATTCATGTTAGCTTGACAACCGCCACAGCTGGAGCGCGAGACACACACGCTGCTGCCCGAAACCCACGCGCACTACTGCGAGACCCCGCCCCCCCCCCCCCTTTTTTTTTTACAGTAACATGACTACAAAAGAAAATAAAACACAACCATTAGTACATTGAAAACCAGCAGCTATTCCAGCATCTGCTTTAGAGATTTGGGATGTGCACAGTATCACTACTTGTATTAACACTAGGCTGGATTTATCACACAGTTTTGACATTACACTAAAAATGTTGGACCAAACCAAACCAAAAAGGAATTACATTATCAAAGAAAGAGTAAACAGTTCTACTGATCTATAACTGTCGTCATATTCTAGGAATAGCTCATGTGCCCGCACACATTAATCCTGTGATACCAAGTGTGACATGTACATCAGCTAATGAAGACTGCTGGGGCCTTGATGTTCCAGCTTCGCTTGTTTTTCACCTGAGTATCCAGGTGCCTGAGGTGGGGCTGGGGGGCAGAACACCAAACCACAACAGCTCCCCGCTGAGAGAATAAAGCTATAACTGGCTTGAACAACTGATCAGAGCCTGGTTCAGGATTATGTAACAGCATTAGGTCAGCCTGCTGCTCACAGCTGGGCCAGAGACTACCACTGTAAGAATGGTGTATGCGAGTGTGTGTGGAGATTCAGAGGTGTAAACTCCTCTGGACCTAATGTGTTCCATCAACAGATTTCTGACGTAACCGGGGCTAAATTTACTTGCCAGCTCTGGCTGCTTCCTGGTGCACCCTTTATTCTGGTTGGATCTCTCACTCTAAAGTCACCGAATAAACTGGTGAATAATACCAACATCTGCATGTGTAAAACCACATTCTCTTATAGTCTCTCTGCTGTTTGGAAATCACTGGAGTAACAGTGTAACCCAACAATATGCTTTATGCTGCACATTAGTATCATACAAACATTTAACACTGCAATATAATATATATATTTAGATATAAAATAAATATAAGTGCACACATGAATGTAGCATTCACAGCATAGGTGAATTGCCAGCGATTTCAGAGTCCGGTCATTTGCCATTATCCCCAAACACAAGCCTGGAGTGAATATTGGGCAGTATAATGAAGTTTTGTGTTCAGCCTCACACACCAAAGCCCTACTCATGCTGATCTTGTGATAGTGGAAAAGCACATTCCCTCTACATTACTTGCCAAATTTGTGTGTGTGTGTGTTGCACTAGGGAATCCTGCATAGGAGCAACACAATAAATCACATTTTAGCAGGAGCATGTGATGAAATGGAGGGAGGCCAGTGAAGCATTTGGAAATCCCTGCTGGTAAGACTTGATGACATTGTGTTGGAAGTTGCTCAAGAAAACATGCACCAGTTCAAAAGGTGTGAGCTAGGAGTAGAACAAGTTATGTAGAAATCTTAAAAAATGTGCACGGACTGAAATCCAGTCTGATCTCATGTATGATAGCCCCACCTGTAGGACAGAAACATCACCTACACTCTGAGTAGACATTAAACACAACTTCAACTTTATTGATTATAATGAGAAGCATGTATACAGATACAGAAAACTGTAAAATCTTAAAACACCCCTCCACCAAGCGCAAAATAATGTTCTTATATAAAACTGAGCCGATATAAAAAATATATAAGTAAATGTGGAAACAACCTTTCCATGGAATTAAAATGATTTATAAAATAAAGTCTGAACATATGTAATGTAGTGAAAAAAGCTAAATCATCAGTTCCCAACATGCTCATTATGTAAGACTGATTTGGTCTTGGTCTATAACGACATGTTAACAGTAGAAGAACAACCTGACCAAAGATCAAAGGTTTCTGCTTATTTTAAAAGTATGGAGCCATCAGAAAAATCAAACATTCAAGCAGAGCGTAAAAGCTACCTTTCCCCTCAAGGTGCAACCTGCGGGAGGGTAGTGGCTGGAAGTTTACAGACTTCACCCTTTTTCAGCTGAAGTCCCTGTCGGGAAGCACCAGCGGGGCCACAAGGGTCCAGAGATACAGGGCCAAGCCGAGCCAGCTTGAGCTGATCTTCACCCACACAGCTGGCATGGAGGTCTGCATGAGCTGGTAGTCGGAGTTGGGCCTGAAGAGTTGAGAGAAAGTCAGAGCAAATGTCAGCGCTAGGAGGAAGGTAGGCCTGAGGAGTCGTCGGGTTAGAATGAGGATCCGCGGCTACTTACTGGTACCAGTTGGTCAGGGTCATCATGATGTAGAGGGAGGCCAGGAGGAGGCAGAAGTGGAAGAAGGAGTAGCTGTAGGTGACACTCTCCTCTTCGTTGTCCACGGCCCGTCGCACTCCGTCCTCGCTCGTGTTGGCCTCGGTGTCTGCGGTCAGGCCCTGGCCCTCTTCAGTCTGCATCAGCTTGTTCACCTGGGTGTTGTTGGAGGAGCGGATGCTGCGGCATACGAGAGCGCAAATCATCATCAGATGCTGTGGCCTCTGACACAGGACAGTATTCACACCCCTATCTTTTTTCTTCCGTCTATGTTTTTTCCTGAGTCAGCAGTAAGATTTCTCAAGCATTTTAATGTCTTAACTATAAAGTCTTTAAAGTCTGATTTCTACTCTGTAAACTTTCACTCCACACAAGGCTGCTTTAAAAAATCCTTAAAATGCAGGCGCCCAGTGTGTCCATGTAGGTGCCGTGCAGCACACTAGACCTAGAAGGCCACAATAACACGGAAGGTAAAAACCATTTGCAATGACAGTGAATACCTGGCGTAAAGAGTACAGAACAAGAAGATGATCAATCCCACGATACTCTGTGCATCCCACCACTGGACGTTACCAGGTGCTGGGGTGGGAGAGACAGGTCCTGGGGCTGGAGTTGGACTGCTGGGCTGGATCAGACTCAACAGACTGGGGTTACATTGATGGTCTGAGGTCAGAAACACACACACACACACACACACACACACACACACACACACAAACACACAGAAGTGTCAACACCAGACAACAAGAGACTAGTGAGGTCAAGTACAGGAGCACTCAGCAGTTACTCAGTGTTTAGATACATATATGCATCATCCTAAGTGCTCGTCACTTTAAGGGCCGTGGGAGAACAGGATTCTATCCCAGCAGTCATGAGACGAGAGGTGGGTTAAACCCTGGACAGGTCACCAGTCACAGGACGGACATATGGAGACGATAACAGCAAAATGTGTTAGAAATACTCTGCTTCTTCTTTATCAAAAACAGTGAGCAGATGTGTTGTTTAAACTGAACAAACATTCATGTAAAAGCAGAATTTTACTAATGTAGTTGTTGGGGTAGATTTTGTTTCCAATGGCTTTTACACAGTCCTAACAAATGTCTTCACATGCAACAATGTTGACTGCCTGGACTTACTGGGGTTGTTGGTCATGGCTGACCAGGTGACATACATGGTGTAGAGAGAGATGAGTGAGGCCTGCAGCAGGCCTGAGGTGGGTTGAGCCTCCTGTGGAGATGAGGGAGAGAACCGCTGCATTGTGAAGCTGAGTCATCATTGGTCACTTTGACCCATGTCACAGCTGCAATGTGTATCAATTACAGGTTTCACTTGTATGGATGGGAAAACTGAGCCTCAGCCAATATTCACACTGTGCTGTAGTCATGCTGTTTCATACATCAAATCCAAAAATGGAACAAACATGTGGAATATGTAGCTTAAGTCCATTTGTCTTCCAAAGTATACATTACCTGGACTTTGGGAAGAATAGCCACAATGGACACAATGACGCAGAATATTAAGTTGAGGCTGATGAAGACCTTGTGCTCCACGCAGTCGTTAGGCTGGGTGTAAAACACGTAGAAGAGCACAACGGCAGCAAAAGCCATGGCGTAGTGAACGATCGTGAAAGACAGCAGAGCTGTGTGGAAAAACATGAGCAAAGAGTTTCACATTTGAAATGTCCCACAATCATATAAAACCTGATGACACAGCTCAAAAAACTTTTACTTCTTGTACTGTATTATAGCTCATTAGTAGAAACTTAGATGGAGTTTCCACTCTGCAGTACCTGCATACCAGCACTTGGAGTTTCCATTCTCCGCCTTCTCCAGCCAGGACTGGTTCCAAGAATGGGCGAAGTCCACCAACAGGACAAGCTGGATAATGATGAAGATGAAAGAACCCACCATGCCGAAGTAATACCACACTGAGCAAATGGAAAAATGTATTAACAAGGAGAACAGCAGAGTTCTGTGTGGTCAGCTTTCAGTTTAACAGTTTTCCAAATTTGATGCACACTCATTATTTACAGGATAAACACTAAATTGTAACTGTGACCATAAAATGTGGACTTGAACTGGCCAGTGTAGTGGCTAAATGCTATAAAGGTGCATTTGAATAAACATAGATCTGTGATTAAATTCAACAAAGTCCTGTGCATTTTGTCCAGTCACTGGAACCTTTACACAAATTGAACTACAATCTGTACTGTCCCCGAATGGCTCACATATGGTCCAACATCTCTTAACATAAAAGCAAATGATAAGTGTACTTACGCTGTAGATCATATGTGTGTATCAAGAAATGAAGTCTGGCATTTAAAGCTGCAACACACATTTAAAAATGCCAGTGAAATCGTGGTGAGGCTAATCCAGTTTACACACCTGTATTAAAGGTGCCATCTGGGATGAAGAAAGCCCCCACAGTTATGCCAACCAGAATTAGGAACTTGAAGAACCAGAAACTGAGAAGAAAAGGGACTCTAGTTACTCCAGGTAAGTTCAAAACAAGAATCGAATCTCTCTGCCAACATGTTTGACCACCAGAGGGCAGCAGCACCTCAGTGTTCAGACCTGTGGTGCTGAAGCTGCAATACAAACCCATTTTGGATGGGGGCTCGGTGGTCCTTGCTGCTGCGCACTCGGATCATGATGAGAGAGAAGAGGAAGAAGAAGCAGGCCATGGCGAAGCACATGCGGTACACTGACTTGTAGCCTACGATTACATCACAGTTCACGCTGCCAGATATGGTCGTGCTGCCTGTACAGAAACCCGGAATCTGATGACGCAGATGCACACGGAAATAGTTTGTGACGAAATAATAAGAGATACAGGGATTAAACTGGGTCAAATAGGGTGCTTTAGATTTTCTTTTAATGACATGATTGGGTCCTCTGGGACTTCTGGTAGAAAAATAACACACAATCCAAGCAGCCTGTCGTGCTGCTCTAATGCCTCACTGTTGCTGGGTTACCGGCTTATGAAACCAATCTGAATTATTTTCCTATTTGTACTCAAATTGGAAATGAAAAGTCAAATGAGAAAATTTAGTGACACTTTTTTTTATTATTCATAGTACCCATGGTGTCCATGTGGATCATTAAAATTGATCTAATGTACCTTTTTAAGATTGTCTTCCATGCCTGGGAGAATCATAATTACAGAGACCAGAGTCCCAAGCAGCAGCAGGAAGGAGAAAGCTAGGCGGGTGATGGTAGAGTTGTACGTAGAAGGGCAGCATGATGACAGGAGGCAGGATGCCGAGCCACACAGACACGACGCCTAGAGAAGAGGCCAGGGAGAGAATTAGCAGGGAATTCATACAGAATACATATTTTATGAAGCTCTGGGGTGTAAAGATAATCAGGGTTATGCATGCATGGCTTAAAATCACTGTGGCTAGGAGAACAAAAAAACAAATAGCACTGTGTCTGCTGTCAGGGCAACCACTTTACTCCTTGTGGACAGTTTTAGAAAAGCAGAGACAAAATGATAATTTACACTGGCAGTAATCAGGCCTACGATTAGTGGTACCATCACAACAAATAGCTCTCTCTCCGTAGCTTATCCAGCGCTGTGAGCAGGCTCACAGAGGATTCCTGCATGATTCAGAGGCAGACTGCTGAGAGGTGTGTGAAGCACCGAAGCAGAGACTGTAGCTGAGATCAGCCGTCCTTCACTAAACATGAGAACACACCAGAGTAGCCTTGGGTGTAAACAGTGCAGAATAAAGTTTCTGGAGTTCACAGTGGTCTACATGCTTTGGGAAAAAAATAATCTGTCACTTCCTAGCTCCAAAGTCGATGTGAAGTAGTTGTGTGTGTGTGTCAAAATGAAAACTATATGTCTACAAATCAATATAAATAAGATTGGCCTTCTTCAGGCAGTTGTGCTAGTTGTAAGCTTTCCTTCATCTGTTAGACTAAATTAATTAATCAAAGTAATTTATTTGTCTTCAGCGTAATGATTCAATGTTGTCAAACATAAAATGTGAAAATTAATCAGGAGTTCGATACAGTAGAAGAAGAATCAAATATGTATTATGACAAAAAAGGTTCAAAAAGTTATCTGCACTACTTTCACAAGGATGACGTCACATCACGAGTAAAACCCGGAAAACACTCTTCTAAGAAAACGCGTCAACACAGGTTGAACAGGTGTAACAACGATGTGAACGCCACTACAAGTGCTCAAACTCTCAAAGATGAACAGACTTCTGGTGTGGTAGAGTACTGGGATATTAGTCTACAGGCTCGTTATGAATGAATTCAAGGGGAGCTCAGATACTTCTTCACAGTCGCTCAGAAATCTGACAATTCTGCCTTGTTTTGGAAATGTTAACGCTTTATTTCCCGAAAGACCATAAATGTGCCAAAAACAATTTACAACTGTAGTCCAAAGTGCCTATAAATATTCAAAAAGCTGTATAAATGTCGGTATTAAATGTACATTACGAAACCCTGCATTGTACAGCTTTAAACGATGTGACACTTACCTGGTCTATAACATACCAGCCGATGTTTAATAGTGCGAAGTTAACTAATAATTCAGCATAAATATTAGGCGGTATGCGCATGTACATACATTTATGGGTTAGAAACGGTATAATTTATTATGTAACAGCTAGTTTCGCCCGAAGTTACGTCGTCGATACCAAAACACACAACTTAAGTTAGCTAAACCTCGCTAACAGCAAAATACGCAAGTCTACATAAACTAACAATAACACTATGACCGCTAATTGTATACTTACACAACTGGCAAGAGAGCCCAGGGCCAAACAAGCACCCATGTTGATTTAATTCACAATTTCGCCAAAGTGTGAAAAGTTCCGGAAGAAACTACCAACGAAGTCAAGTCTGTTAAAGTAAGACCAGGCGGAAATCCGTCTAGTTCCTCCATAATAAAAGCCCTAAACCCTGCAGGCACTTACACCGCTGAAAGCGGTAATGATAAAATGATACATTATAATTTTAGTTTATATGTGTTCTGTTTTATTGTATTACATCCACTGAGTAAAATAATAAGAGTTTATTGGGATAATGTACTAGCCTATACAAGGCAGGTGTGAGGTGAAGCCAATGTAGGATAAATTTGTGGTCACCAATTTCCCTCAGATTTAAAAAGTTCTGTAGATGCAGAATAAAACGTCTCTACCTTAAAGGAAAAAGTCCAATTGCCTTGACTCAACCTTTTAGACAACTTTATTTGAGAATCTTCACAGACAAAAACCAGGGAAGTCCTGCCTCGCCTCGAGGCCAAACTGTATCTGATTTGTCTTTGTTGTTGTGTTCCACATTTGTAGTTTTTTGTATATTTGATATAATATATATTTTCTAGCTAATACATAAAAACATGTAGAAGAGTGCTGCCAGAGGTTTACATGTCATTACAAACCTTGGTCACATGGTGGCAGCCTTGTTGAGAATATAATTGGTGCCTGCAGCGCAAAGCAGTGCAAAACACATATTACTCTCCTCCTCTAAACTGGTCTCTTTATATTTTATTCTTCCGTATACATTAATGCGGTTTGAACAGAAGGGTCCACAGACACAAATGATACATCAGATCAACCGGCTCAGCCCCAGGGATGTGTGCTATTACTTTTCTTGTTGCTGACTTGCATATTTGCATATTTTTAATTTTATTAAGCTTTTTCTATTTTTTGGTCAAAAAATTGTACTTTTGACATGTACTCCCTCCATTCATCATCGTCCTGTGTAGTCATACTTAAATATAATTTAAACGTGATTAAAATTTTACATACATTTTATAAACAAATTATACCTAAAAATGGAGGAATATATGTCCTGTGTTGACGTATATGCTTGTCATAGCAATAGGAGGTATGGTTGTGGCGCCATATGCAGAGCGAACTACATTTTCTCCTTTATTGACTGTTGTTAATTTGCAACAGTTAACAACTGTTGCAATGTTAATTTTTCAGGAGCTCATTTCTTGGGCTTTCGACACCAATTCAATTCAATTCAATTTTATTTATATAGCGCCATTTTACAACAAAAGTTATCTCAAGGCACTTTACAGTGTAA
>JAUMHF010000003.1:15198050-15220000 GCA_032359275.1 Microctenopoma steveboyesi | reverse complement strand
TGTTGGGGCTTCTCCACAGCTGAGTCAGTAGCTTCAGTGCCTGGTTTTAAAACCATCGTCCATTTCTGGTCTAAACAAGCATTAGCTGTTGGGGCTTTTCCACAATTGAGTCAATAGCTTCAGTGCCTGGTTTTAAAACTATCGTCCCTGGATGGGCTGGAACCACCAACCTTTCGGTTAACAGCCGAACGCACTAACCGATTGCGCCACAGAGACAATTACAGTTACTATGGCAATGCTAATTGTTTAAGTGGTAGTTAATAAGTATTGTATAATTCATTATAAAACCATATTATATTCATAAATATACCATAAAGACATTGTAAAGTTACTGCAGACGCCAATAACATGGCCACATAGCAGCAACTTTATATGACATTTTTGTTTTTGTGATTAGGTGCTTATTCAGTCATAAGCTGCACGATCAATACATTTGTTCAGTATTATTGTCCAGTTCTTGACCCCTTTGGTAGTGACGTATCTTATAACAATAAGGAACAAGAAATGAAAAACAGTCAACAAACAGCCTAATGTCAATAAAAAGGAGCACTGATACCACTTAAGCTAAGAGGCCACGGTCTTATGTTAGTCTACTGTTTAAGATGGTAAAAGCAACAAAAGCTAACACATATTATCTATACAGCCAGAGACTGAGGATAAGTTTATGTGTTATTAGATTTGACATAAAGACAGGTGACTAGGCGAATCCATTGCAGAATATTCGACCGTGTTATCATTGTGCACCCCTACAATAACAATGGTACAGCCTAAACCTTAGATCAGCAGCGGCGAAACAAAACAACGAGAGCTAGAGAGAATTAACCAGGAAGCACTTCTGTGACTTCAAAATAAAACGCAATGCTCAATAATTACGTTAAGAAATGTCCTACTTTAACCTCGCCACTGATACTACTAGTGATAACGAAAACATCAATAATGTTACTACTGCCAATATGACTAATAATATATATAATGTTTAATATTCACTGAATTTATGTGTGTTTTGAAATATATAAATGACATTCTTGCGATACATTGTGCTACATAAACATGGTATTTCCACATGGAAACGCAAAAAAACTAAAATACTTTACATCATGAGTGTTTCAGCTACCACTACCCTACGAGCATATGAAGCAGGATCCAATTTTAAGCTGTTCTCCTTCTATTATACTATATTATGACTGGTTTTATACAATAGATAATGATACAAGCTGCATATTAAATGTTCACTTTCAGTCTAATGTTTTGCTTTCGTGGAGGGGTCTAGTTTCGCTCGCGGATTTTCGACAGATGTTCTGCTTTTACTTTGGAGGCCACATCCCTGTGCAGTCCGAGCTAACTGCGTGCGCCTTGGCGCTCCTCCCTGTTGCTGCTGGGAACGCGCGCACCGTCCCTGTGGTGTCGTCGCCGTGTAATCCGCTATGCCGCTGTGATGAAGCCGTGTAACGTGTTGTACCTGACGGACTCCCGGACACTCCGCACCTCGTCTTCTCCGTCGCTGCTGAAGATGGTGGCTAGCGGCTAGTTCCAACTTCGGACTCTTATATTTTTTTCTCCCTCAGCGAAGCGCACTGAAATCAGCTGGGTGAGTGTCCGTGATTTCGCGCGCGCGCACACACACACACACACACACACACACACCGTCCGTCACCTGTTCTGCTCCACAGGTAGGACGTCAGACTGGCTTCTGCTGTGCGCCAAACATCCAAAAACGTCCAACACAGGCTGAGCAAGGACTGCTGGAGAAGATTAGAGGCGTGCTGGGCGCAATCAGTGAGGCTTGCTGAGCCGTTATCAGCAGCGCAAACCGATTTATAGGAAAATCCAAACAACAGCAAATCATATGATCACCTTTTCTGTAAACACCAGGTGCAGGCGCTTGTTGAAATTTACCAGGATCATATGTAAAATGCTAAAAACAGGCTCCAGTCAACTCCAGCAGCCTACCTGTCACCTCCATATGATCCTACAGCACGGTGCGCATGAGCTGAATGTGAAAATGCAACTGGCTCAGACAGAGAGACAGCTTCATTATCTGTTCTGCTTCCTAAAAAGGTTCAGGTCAAGAGCAAGGTTTAAATGCTACAACTACCAAGTAATAACCTCAGAGAAGCAGCAGCAGCTTTTATTGCACTTAAATAGATCCTCATGACCTTTCATTATATATATGATACAAATGCATTTTAAAAGCAAATCTAAGGATTATTTTATGCCACTACTTTTAGTTTAAACATGTGTACCACTTCAACCAGTGGGAGACCATTATTGATGAAACCTAAAACAAACAGCAGTTATCCTGAAGTTGAAAATGGTCAAAAAAAAGCGTAGGGCTTTAACACGGGGTCACTTATGTAGTGACTGTGACCTTTGCCTTCTCCAGAGTGGAAAACGAAGCCTGTTCCTGGTGATGTACCAGGAACTGCTCCCTACTTATAATATTCATTTTAGCTTCAGGGCACTGTCTTTACTTTTCACTCAATGTTAATTACATAACCATGAGGTCATTTTGTGGCTAGTTACTGTGGCGTTATCCTCGGTCAGTGAGTGGGAGCAATAACTAAACTTTCCTTTCGTTTTTTTTATAATCGTCTTGTGAATCATTAGCTTGTCCTGGTTTGGGGACATTTCTCTACAGCCAAGGTGTTGAACTGCGGTGTTCGAGGGCCGCAATTGTTTTCCAACCAACCTTAATTCTACAGCTGCTGATTGACTGAAAACAATCTAATATAATAATATTTATAATCAGCAATATGTAGGAAGGAAAGGCTGGAAAACGAGCAGGACCGGAGTTTGACACCCCGGAGTTACAGCCATTCTGGCTTCCTTCTCTGCTTATGCTAACTTATCATTGCTTCTTTATAACAATTACTAGAAAACTAATATATAAGCTGTAGTAATGTGGCTATAGGTTATATCAGTAATGTTTTACGCCAGCTAGAAAAAAACCCCCACAATACTCTAAAGCTGCAATAAGTACACAAATTATTTGCAAAAAACCATCTTTAAAGCTGCGTTAAATAATTTTTTGCCATATGGTGACAGCAGGGTTAGCTCTAAACACAGCTCTAATACTCTCAATATAGCTAGTTGTTATGGGAAATTGGTTAGAAATACTCCACTGCAGCTGGGTGACACCGAACCAAACACTGTCAAGTGTGAAAATCAAAATAAGGATAAAAACTTACAACTGAGAGGAATTGTGGAGTATAATGATCGTTTCATGTGGGTATCTTCACTTTACGTGATGGTACGTTCGTCTTACAGTGGTTGCGATCAGTCTGTTGTCCAGTGTGAATCATCTATCCTATCCTATCATCTGCTCCAGTCCTGCGCCCTGCTTCTTCTTAGAAATCAGGCTTCATTTCACTGTATGTTAACACAGATAATGGCAGACAGATGATGACATTACACTGTGTTCCCTCCTCCCAACCATTCTGATTGTGAAGGCCCAGAGGTGCGGCTGACAGCTCAGTCCTTTAGCTGTAACTAAACTAAGGAGACAGAGTCAATCTTATCTTTATCAAGGAAGAAAGGCTGTCAATGCAATCAGCAAACGAGCAACAGTTTACCTATAATCTGAGCTACTAGCGAGCATTTTATCTTAATCCCCCTATCTAACACTTCCCTCATTAATCAGTCAAGACCAGCAGATCTACAGAATGTGTATTCAGGAAGAGTTTGACATCTTTGTACTGAACGTTAGCAGTTGCGCTGTTACTAGAGCAAATCTGACTACAGTTTTTCAGCTTGTGTTGGCTCATGACAAATAGCCAGTCTTGTGACTGACATTTTTAAAAATTGCAGAGGAAAACACAAACTGTCAAGTGCTGAATAGAAATGTCTGCTCAGCATAACATGGTTTTAACTTATACAAACAATATAAAGCTACACACAGAGAGCTTTGTCAGTACTTGCAATCATAGCAGATAAAGAAAACCAGGTGGATGAATGCTGCCTCCACCATCTTCACCATGACTATTTACAACTAACATCTAGTTGGTTCTTCTCTAAGGATTTTCAGTCATCCGTTGAGTCACCTGTGGTTGTTGTTCTATCTGCCAGATGGAGGTGTGCTGTTAGAATCACCTAATCAAAAGCACCAATGACTAAAACTCCCTGGGGAGAGATGAGTTGCATTGTAAGTTGGTGATAGATTTAGCCTTAGGTAAGCTGTTCTGTTGAGAGCGGGTCATCCCACCCTGACATGAATGGGTTCCTTCATGCCTCCTCCTCTGTCTCCTCTGTCCTGAATGTGGACTTTTCTGTCTTCAACGGTCTTTCAAATGTAGATGATCTGCTGAGTCTTGTCCTGAGGACCTGGCTCTCTCTCTCTTTTTTCTTATGTGTTCATGCCAATTCTGTAGGAATTCAACCAGGGATTAGATATTGAATTAATAAGAAATGGACAGATGTGTGAACAGCCTAAAAACACACCTAACCCCACAGAAACATTTCCTTGAAAACTGCTCGATTTATGAGATTTATGTTGCTGTACGGGTTGATGTAATGAAATAACTCCTCTTAAATCCACTGTCTCATCGATCAATTCTCATCTCCTTAAGAGTTAACTGCTCCTTGCAGCTTCCCCCACAGCTCAGCTATCAAGTGAAAATCTCATCAGTGATTGGATACCTTAGTCACTCTTGATTGGTCAGAGCAAATTACAGCCCATCCAAGTCAAACAAAAACCGAAAACCATTGTGATATATAATTGTGGTACTTTTGGACTAGATTTTTTTCAGTATCGTCCTTAGATGTTTATAGCCCTCAAAGTGAAGTAGTGCTGGGCACTTGTGGAGACAGTGAAGAAGTGGAGGAACGCATGACATTGTGGATGTGCTGTCTTCCCATAATATTGTTGCAATTGTAGGAAGGAAAAATGTTCAATGCTTCTGAAAAGTGTGCGTAGCAAGATAAACGGCAAGTGTCACTCAAATTTTGCTACCCAGTGGCCAATTAAATTTCCATTGATTGGGGGCCTGCCCACTTTTAGGACTGAAACAGTAATTTGCTGGGCTAAATGCTAGACATTTATCATTTGTCTGTATTGACCAGTGACCTATACAAGTCTGAGCTGGTGCACCTGGAAAGACCACTGCCCTTTACTGTGACCTATGTCTGGCGAGGGCTACTTTTATCTGTCTGCCATAAAAACATGCCACTCAGTTCTTTTGCCACCTGGATGTGGAGGACACATAGGACATGTTAGACCGTTCTGACCTCAGAACTTTTGTGCCCATTTTCAAAGTAGCTCAGTCTGATGAGAGGAAAGGGGGGTGGCAGTATAAGTCAATAGACTTCTTCCAGCGTGCCTCTGCACAGCTCTGAAGAGAGCGGACTGTAGTTTGTCAGTGTGTCATCGCTCCTGCTGCCAGCCCCCCCATACTGATTGGATGGAAGGAGAACAGTAGGTGATATGAGATTGTTCCTCTGTGGAGACAAAGGGTTTATTGTAATTCCCAAGGCATCCATTCACTCCACACATTAGTGACCTTTGCAGTGCATTACACCACACAATACAATCAGCTGCTTGGTTTTGTTAGCCCCTGAGGAATTCCGTCTGCCCTAGAAACAGGCACAGCATCTCCAAACAGTTTGTCAGACATCAACCATGTGAAGTGCTTGTTCTGCTGATTAGCAAATGAAGCGGCTGACTGAGGATGAGAGGTGCTACTGCTGTTTGAATTGCATTTTCAATGGGAACCATCAAGTGTGGTTTCCAATGAAGAGGCCTCTCTCCCAGCTGCACCTGGCAGCTTAACACATTTGCATCTTTAAATGGCAGAAAAAGGGCAATGTTTCATCATTTATACCAGCTACAAACTCTAAATAACACAGTGCCGTGTCTTTATCCATTTCAGACTTATAGTAAATTTGACTCTTTACTCAGGATCTTACAATGAAAGGCATCAGAAAATAAATTAAAGTATTACAGCTCTACATACAATGATACAGAGACAGACATTTTTTCTTGTGGATGGTGAAGAGATCACTTACATGGCAGTTGAATTTTTTGACCAACATCACAACTTTCTTCTGATCAGGGTACTGTAAATCTCCCTGTGGAGGAATCCCCGGTAAGCCCATCTGTGAAGAAGCAGAATGAACAAAAGGAGCTTAGACTAATATCAAGGAAAAGGGTGTCAGTTACAGTTCTTGATTTTAGAAAATGCATAAATACGGAGAATGGATTGATGAGTGGGAACCCCTGAAGCTTTAAACACAAGCACAACACAAGAGCTTGACATTTCTGCTGATGCGGGATGGCAGCGTGTGTTTCAGCCAATGCCCCATTTGCCAGGGCTGTCACAGTAACGCCACAGGCCAGTGGGTGGTAGCCAGTGTGCAGAAGCAGCACGTGCAGCTGCAGCCACTTCAGCTGCATCGCTGACTACATGATGGTCTAGCCTGGGAAGCACCTGGGGTGGAAGAATGCCACACTCAAGAAGGCTACATTCTTCAAATCGATGAAATGTTGATGTGATAGGAACACAACTGATAAATATATTAATAATAATTAATACTTTACTGATCCGCTTGGGGAAATTGTTGTTTGGACAGCTGTTAGACCTGTGTCCACGCTACTACAGGGTGTCAGTGTCCAAGGACACCACAACATGTAACCTGGTGGTACTGGGAAGACGACCACTCTACCCACTGAGCTATCATGCTGTCCCCATATTTAACAAGTACTGAGTGAGAATGGTGAGTGGTATGTATCTTTGTAGTTGCACTCTTGTATATTGATTTCTTCTATAACACTGAGGAACGTGCAGGTAATGGTGTAAAGATATGTGGCTGAATATGCAGTCACTTGGTAACAACCATGTTTAACGAACTCCTTTCCTTTATACATCTGTAGTGTTCACACCCAAGCCGACATGACCGAGGGTGTTTTCTGTGACTTCTGATTTGGATGCACAAAATCTCTGGATTTCCTTTGTAAAGTAAATGTTTAAACAGTCTAATTAGTCCCAGAGTAGAGCTGTCTCAGCGTGGCAAGGCTGGCTCGACATGTGCTTCTACCACCAGGCAAAAAAAGGACACTCTTGCAGGGTTGGGACAAGGTCATTTTTCATGTTTGACCTTTCTGATGGGGCATCATCAGAGGCCCTCTTGTGCATGGCCAGCATTAGTGAATAATCAGTGCCCCGAAACAATCTGTTCGTGCTTGTTATGTTCTGTTGTGCAAATCATCCGGGAGGCTTCTGACAGTCATTTGCAGCTCTCTGTCAAGTGTGATAATTGTTGTAAATAGCTGGGTACACTGTTGTTGTGATTGACCCTCATGAAAGCTGCTCAATCTGTCTCATATTTAGCAAGATAGAGGCCACTTTGTTGGCCTAATTTCCTGTAATAGCTTGTTGTTATTGCCCATTAAATGCAGTTAATTACAGAGAGGGTGGTTTGCTTTTAGGTGCTACCTGAAGGACTGCAGGAGTAGGTGCTGTTTGGACCTGTGTAGTTTGTGTTAAACAGTGTAAAACCAATTATTTTGTGTTTTCTGTTAGCGTGAGGATGTTCTGAAACTGTTTTTCTAACTATATTTCTGCACATTGGGGCTTTTTAAACTGTGATAAGTTAATATAATCCTTTATTAGTCCCACACGTGTGAACAAGTTTAACAAAACCAATAGAGTAAATAATAAAACTATCACAGTACAGTACACAGCATTACAGTACAGCAGCTTTGTAAAGTTGCACTTAGGAGATATTGCACTCTTGGTTATTATTGACCAATGATAAGCCACTGTTGTGCATTGCATGTGTATGTGCGTCAGTCTATGTGTGTGTGGAGGTAGTTCTGCTGCCACCAGTCCACAAAATTCAGTGTCAGATCTCTGTAATCCTTGTCGTTCCCATCAGTGATGAGGCCGACTACTGCAGAGTCATCAGAGAAGTTCTGCAATGAGCTGTTAGTGCTAGTGGAGTTGTAGAAGTCTGCAGTGTCTGCAAAGAACCGTTCCCTGCGGGCGGGGGCCCCGTACTGCAGACAACCCTGTCCGACACACAGCCTTGAGTTCTCACATACTGTGGTCGGTTTGTGAGGTAGTCCAGGATCCATGTGTTGAGGTGATGGCCAACTCCAGTGTACTCCAGCTTGTCCCTAAGGATGGTGTTGAAAGCACTAGAGAGATCAAAGAACATTATTCTCACAGTGCTCCCAGCGGTCTCCAGGTGAGGAGGTGGATGATGGCATCATCCACTCCACTGCCAGGCTGGTAGGCGAACTGAAGTGGGTCCAGTGAAGAGCTCACCGGTGGCCTAAGCTGCGCAAGGACCAGCCGCTCCAGGGTCTTCATCAGGTGGAATGTCAGAGCCATCGGTCTGTAGCTGTTAAAAGTCTTTTGGGTGTGGGGTCTTTGGCACTGGTACCACGCAAGCTGTGGCACTCTTCCTGGCTTTCATCCTCCTTAGCTCCCTCCTGACCTTTGTGGCTGAGATGGACAGGCTGGGTGGGCTGTGTAGACCATGTATGATTGAAGTCACCCTCTACAGGGTCTTGTGGAGATTGTGTCTGCAGTCTGCTGACTACAGATAGTTGTTTCTTCTTCTCTTTTGACTTCGAGTTAATAAGAGATGAGATTTCTTTCTTTAATCAAAAGCATAATTTTTCAACATAAGAGCAAACTGTAATGATTTCATGTTCACACCAGCAGCTAAGAGCTTCTCATCTGTTTCCACACGTTGTAGATAAGCAGTGACCCTCCCCGATCACATGATTGGTCAGTTCCAGAATTAATTCTATTGGCTGGTGAGTTGTCATAAGGCCATCACAGTTAGGCACAACAGAATGGCGTACAGATCATTTCCACAAGGATTAATTAAAGAGACGTCTAATAAAAGACATATTAAAAAGACATATTAGGCTGTACATGCCCAGACGCGCCATCACAGTATCTCTGTGATTTCTCTCTCAAATGAGCCTCCACCTGAAACAGATTTTCCACTAAGTAAAAGTCTGCACCGATGCCTGTCTGCGAGCACTGGCAACATGAAAGCAGGCAGGAAGCCTAGAAAGGAGAGCTCCACGGAGCGGCGGAGAAGACGGAAAGATCTTCCCGGGATGTTTTCTAATCTGAAGGGAGGCTGTGACCACGCTTGTCTCATTAGATCAGTCTCACCTCTCTGCTTCCATCTATTACTCTGCTGCTGCTCAGGAAGAAAGACACAGCATTTAAAATAACGGCTCACATCAGAGTCGTGCTTCATTGTTTCAGCTTTTGTGTGTCTGCATGACCTTCTGTGCACCTGGTAATTTGAATACAATGAGTCAAGCCCATTTCCTTTCTTTTCATATTATTTCTCAGTTACTGTATTTTGCAAATAGCATGATGACTAGGTCTCCGTGCACAGTACCTCCTTCCTATTTTCTTTGTAATCAGTTTTACTAGTGTTTTTTAATGATGCCTTCTTGCATTCCATATTCATCTGAATATATATTATTCTGAATGTTTTCTTTGTCTACATATATGTATAACAACAAACTCTTTACTTTATATTAACATAAGAGGAAAAAGCAATGATAGTCTGTGTCTTATTTGGCTACCCTCCTCCACTATATAGCTGCCTTTATAACAACGATGCAGTTTCCATGGCAGCTAGAGGATGTTAAGCTTTAGGATAATAGTGAAAAAGTGGGGAGAATGACTGGGAATAATCACAGGGTATGAGACACTAAAAATAGCGAAGGACTTAATCCCAGGCGTTATTTATTCATCTAAAACTTTTCCTGTCTGTGCCAGCTGTGTTAACATCATTTCTTCTGCAGTTTCAGTTCCTCGTCATGAAGGCAGGCGGTTTTCTGGCCTGAACCCCCACGTTCTTCCTGACTGACTAATACCAGGGATACGGCACAAATGCTGCGCGCTCTGGGTGAACATACAGGGGTTAAAAAGAAATCTGTTGCCTCTCTGGAGCAGCACAGCGTGATATATTGTGAAACAAGCACGACTTGTCCATTTGAAAATTATAAATTATGATTCCATAAATGATCCTAAAATGTGATGATGTTACATTTAATGCAGCGCTTTGTAATGTGCAGACTATATTAAGCTAGAGTCTGGGCTGTGACTCCTCTCTGGTGTTCACACTGTGAGTGTGAGACTGATGAGAAGCAGAATAGAGGTCAGCCTCAGGCAGCAGGCAGGGCCATGCTGCTCGGCTCATAGAACTGACATCTATCATTGTCTCTTGTTTGGAGAGAAGAAAGCTGTGATGGATATGGCATCACAGGTCTGCTATATGTGTATATATTTTTACATACATTGACAATAGGTTCGATTTTATATTATTAAATGTTTTTGACTATTTCAAAAGTAATTCTGAAAAGTGTCTAAACATCTTTTTACATGACTTATGACACTAAAACGTGTAGGTATAAAGGTTCTGTCATGCATATTTCTAGAAGGAACCTGCCCCAGCTTGTGCCTCTTACATACATTTAATTCACAGTGCTACCCAAATTAAGTGGGTATTTCCTGAGTTTACAGACTATTACAAAAAGAGTCTGGTTAGGTCTCGAAAAAAAACAGTTTATTTTATTTTTATTATTGTTTATTTTCCACAGAAGCAAATGGTGAGATCAACATGATGTTAGGAAATGACACCGACTCACTCCCTTTGATCAAAGGTTGCGAGCAGTGGAGACAGTAAACACAAGACCTCTCGGCACTCAAGGCTTTAGGTCAGGTTGGCGGATCATTTCCTGTCATCCCCCATTTGGTATGTTTCCATGAAAAACTCATAAAGGGATAAACAAGGAACATCAATACACCACGTACGTGTGCAGGCCAAACATTTTACTATATATGTTTTTGGTTAGAAAGATGTTGATTTTAATAATGTTCCTCAATCATTCTTTGAATAATAGAAGGTAGAGTCACTGTATGACTGCTTGTGTTGTAACTGTACTTTTTATTTAGCATTTTGCCAGTTGCACAGATTTTTTACAAATTAAGAAATAGTGGTAAATGTGCATTGCTGCTGCTTTACACCATGTGATTTGGTGCTAGAAGTTTAAAAACGTGATGAACCCAGCTCAAAAAGCAACTGTGCACGATCTTCTTAGTGCAACACTGAGTGTTAAGGTCTCCTGTCATGTTCCACAAGCCTTTGTCAATACAGGGGAAATGTGGCTGGCTCCTGAATGGTGTTGGCTTTAGACAACAACGAGACAGCACAGCTAGAGAAGAAATTAAGAGACCACTGCAAAATGACCAGTTTCTCTAAAATTTAAAAGTTTAAAAGTTTAAAAGTTTTAATCCTATAAACTCCTGACAAAATATCTCCTAGATTTTAAATACAAATATCATTTAGAGCATTTATTTGCAGAAACTGGGAAATATACCAGAAAAGGTCCGGCGTTTTCAAAATAAAACAAGTGTATCCAGAGTGGTAGAAGGTCGCAGGTTAGAAACCCTGTCTCCTAGTTCATCCCCTACCAGGTGTGTCCTTGAGCCAGACACCCAGCGCTAGCTCCCTGTAAGTCGCTTTGGTTAAAAGTGTCTGCCAAGCAAAGTTCATATTGATTTTTACATAGATAAGGAATGTTTTAACTTAGGAAGTGCTCAGAAATCACTATTTTGTGGAATACCCCGGTTTGCACTCTCAGCTTTCATGCAGTGGTCTCTAAATTTTTTCCAGAGCTGTATGTTTGTGTTGGATGCCTGGCTGCATAAAGTCCCAGCAGCTGAGTTCTCAGCGTCTCTTTCTGTTTGTGGTATGCTGTCCATGGTGCTGAAAGCCTCCATTCACTGTCAGTAAAAATGTTAAGACGAGCTTTGTTGCTGAGGGACTTTAGACTCGTGTTTTCCTTAGAAAAGCTCTTCTCGCGAAAGGCGGCAAGGTTTCTTCTGAATAGAGCCACTATCCGAAGCATTGAGAGCATTGTGAGGTGTGATCTGACACAGTAGCCTGCATTATTGTGGTCCTAACAGTGGTCCTGACAGCACGGGGTAAAAATGTGGTGAGTGTCTGAGTAAGCAGAGCGAAACAATCCACCTGCGCTGCTGAACACGTAAGAGATGACTTGGATAAAATGGCTTTTTTTTTTCTTTCAGAGATAAGAGGATCATTTTAGCTGCACCATTATTTACACAGTGGCAGAGTTTTCAAGTACATGTGGTGTAATTTGTTTCTAAATTATAGAGGTCAGTGTTTAGAAATAGCAAATAGCTGGTAGCTGGCAGTTTGCAGCATGAAGGAGCTCCTGTTTGACAGAAAGAAGACATTGTTTTCCGTCTTTATTTCATATAACGTCTCCCTGTAAACACACCTTGATCTCAGGCCCTCTGTGAAAAGACTTTCATAACTCGACCTTGTTGCGTAACTTATTCGCAGCTTGCTCCAGCATCAGACTCCGCCAGCTCGGGCATCATAGTATCTAGGTCAATTTTCTTGACAACATAATCCCATTTAGACTGTTGTTGGATTATCTGCTAAAATAAACCTGTTCAGATGATGGGCTGCAGTCACACGGGTTCAATGCCTAATCCCATGTCTAAATGAATATTACGAAACAGATGCTCTAATTAGGACTGGACTAGTGCTTGTTTTCCAAGACTCTTATAAGCACTGATGTTTGTGAAGTTAAGCCAGTGGAAGTTTTGAACTTAACTTTAACAGTTACCTAAACTGCATTCAAAGTTCTAAACAAACCATCCATCATTTTTTTAGAAACAGCCCTGTGAACATGGCCTGCAGCTTTTACAGACTAAAATCCCAAAGCTCTGAAGGAAAATCCTCTCACTTCGTACTTGAAGCTGTCACATCAGCGCAGGCTGATGTAGTCGGTATATGGTATTAAGGAAAAGGTCAGTATATGTGTGTTTTAGACCTGACATCTCAGAAAGTCAGTATATGAGTCAACGTGTAGCTTTAATCTTCTACATATGAAGTAAAATAAGCTCGACCAGCCTGTCAGGCGAGTGAACAAGCTAAATGCACTGTCCGCTGCCTGACCCTGATTAGACTCCTGTTGTCTGACTTTTACTTGAACTGTGGCCTCGGATTCAGGACAAAGATCGGCTTTGACACGAGGGCCTGAGAGGGAAAACAATGTTCTGCATTCTCTACACACCTACAGTACTGTCCTACTGATATTATGACTACAGAGCAGTTTAGTAGGTTTGCGTTTACCACCAATGGTCACGTTACTAATGTCAGTGTGAAAGATTCAAGCTGCTTAGGTAGACAACAGCGCAGCAGCAATATAACAGACATACACCATTTTATATGTTATACTCTGAGACCTATCCCCACATTTCTCATTCGGACAGTACGACATGAAGGGAACATTGTCCAATGTCATCTAGCTACATGTCCTACAGAAAACATGGCGTAAGCTCAGTAAATGTAATGTAAATGTAAATCATCATGGAACACAGTCTAAAATATTCTTTCAAATTCTAACTTAATTGTCTGAATATGTGACAGCTCTGTACTACACATTTATACACTGATTATATTATGTATATATGTTGTTATATTAATTACTATTATAATACAGTATTTAATTGTAAAGTGACACCTTCGTGTCCAAAAAAAGATGAGAATAAGCAAAGACTTTCTGACATTAATAAATCCGTATACCATCCTTCATCATCAACAAAGCCACAAATTCACTTTTACACTTTTCCTGCTCAGAGTAATTATTATATGATATTATTAGATAAGATGAGTTGTCATCATGTGACTGTGGGAAAGTGAATTATAAACAAAATAGGACACAAAGTAATGCTGTGGCCTAAACACCAGGAGCTCAATGGCTGAGATACAAGAGTGCTTGAGGCTATCAGATGGCCGACCTGTGGTCCTTTTTCTACAGATCTAGATTGTGTGTGTGTGTGTGTGTGTGTACAGGTTTATAGCTGTGTGTACACATTAACGCACGTGCATTAACGCACGTGGCTCGCTGTATTTCTGTGTGCATGTGTGTCTGTGTGCGCTCTGCTTGTGTGTGACAAGGGATGTAATTCTGCCTGTCATTCTGTTGTTGAACCAGCATATCTGGGTTAACACAATAAAGGACGGAGATTAAGAAAAAAAGTGAGAGAATGGATTCGAGTTATATGTGTACTTGCCAGTGGTGCTTTTTCTGTGTTGTCGCTATAGCAACAGTGGCTCGCTGTATTTCTGTGTGCATGTGTGTCTGTGTGCGCTCTGCTTGTGTGTGACAAGGGATGTAATTCTGCCTGTCACCAGTGTAGCCTGGAGCTGACTTCCCAGCTGCTGGTTGCCATGAGACCAGACAGACACATCCTCTGCTTCAATGACAAATCTTTTTCCCTTGATGCTCAAATCACTGAACACACAGAAAATGTTCTGTGTTCAGAGAAATGTCTGGTTGAATGGGGGGAGACTTTACATTACATCTGAATATATTCAGCTAATAGTTACTTTCCAACACATGTGCACATTCACCATGGAAAAAGGAAAACTGTACTATATACTTCTTTTTATTGTAGAGGGATCCTGAGATGACAGAAGTAGAGCCAGTGTTGGACTTCGCCTCCTCTGGGCGTTCAGGGAGGCGAAATGCCCTCCCTGACATTCTGGGCTCCCCAGCAGGCATAAACCCTGGCGACCTGCCACTTAAGTTGGCTGAGCTGTCCGTCAAAGGTAAAGTACACTACTGGATATTCACCGTCAAACTAAAAGAGTTTTCGTATCGTGAATTGAATTTTAAATGAAAGTCAAAAAGGTTCACAGACGACAGGTTGGTTTTTAAGCTGCGCTATGATGTCCACATATATTAATTACTGGGTTTTTACACTAGACCAAATATTGGTTTCTTGGCTGCTGATCCTTCCACAAAGAATATTTCTGATCAAAGATCTTTAGTCTATAGCAGGATCAACCTGGCACCCAGCTGAAGCTGCCAGATGCTAAATACAGACTACTGCCACCTGCTGGCTGAGGTGGTTTAAGGTGGTCATGGGCCCCAAGGCTCCACTTTGTTGGGGGTCCCTCTTGCAGAGGAAAAATGCAGCCCCAGTTATACTCATGAAAATGTAATGTTACTGTTACTTGGCATAAATTCACCCAGTCGATCACACACAGGAACACATTGACAGCATTTATTGTAAAAAGCAACTCTAAAGCTGAAAGGCTGAGCTTTTTAAACCAACAGGTGCAAGAATGTTAGGACAGGACCAATATGTAACTGAGGACAGATACAGCACAAATAAATCTAATTATTAACACCCAATAAAAATATCAAAAACCTCATGGTTATTGTCATGTGCACAGGAACACGTTTTCCTGTACAGTTAAATTACCGAACGTTTCCTGCTGTAGCATCGTTACAGACCGGGTCATAAATATCCAAACAGAAACACTAACTTCCTTCCTGCAGCAGTGACCTTGATGAGATGATCATTTCCTCTGGAGATCAGCCTGGTCTGAGGAATTGTTCAAAAATCTGAACGTCAGCTCAGTGTGTTTGTAGGACTGATAGCTCGGGTCCAGTTTGGGACGAGTCTATGACAACGATATAAACAGCTGTTATGATGATCTGATCCCGGCGCAGGGGGATTCACCTGTTCATTTCTTTACTCTGCGCCCCTTTAGTTCACATAAGTTGCCAAAATTATCTTTCAGGCAGCAACATGATCATATTCCCTCTGCGATCTGATCAAATGAATCCACATGTTCTGTCTGCACCGCTGCAGTTTATACGGGAGGTCCGTGTTTATATTTATATGTTATATGTGAGACGCAGCACTAATATGTGATATTTCTGATACTTGGTCGATATGTTACTGTTACTCAGAAAAGTAAAAGAGCGAGTTACATCAGTGTAAAATTGACCCGGTAACATCTACAGTATATCAACTGTTGACCAATGAGGTAGGCGGCTTTCTTAAACAAATGAAAAATAAATAAAAACAATCTGGCCAATCCCGGGCCCCTGCACACGTGGGGCCCCCAGCCTAAAGCCTATGTCAGCCTGTGCGTTACTGTGCCGCGCCTGCCCACTTAGTCTCAAGTCGTCCAAGTCGCTCTTTTTAACAGCAACATATTTTATACTATGCCTTTGTTGGGTCTGTGTGCAGATGGTCCAGGAGGAGCTCAGTCACCCACGGCGGAGGAGCCTCCGGTGCCGCCGCAAGGCTCGGAGGAGAACGAAGGATCATAGGGACTCGTTTATTTACCTCCCCGGAGACCTGCAGAGATAACCTGAGAGGCGACAGAGAGTGTGACCTGTGGGACAAAGAGCAATGATCTGTGGAGAGTCAGTCTGTTTGTGGAGCAGCTGAGCCACACAGGGAGAGTGACGGACCACTCCCCGAGGACTGGAGCCTGGGGCTTAGGACTGTTTAACACTCTACGCTATCTGAAAAGAGTCAGATATCACTTAGTTATGGAGCATTAAGTGTGAGTGAGTTATATGCTCACTGCAGACACTACACTGTAAGTCAAAGGGAACACGACAGATTGTATACAGTCCTCTACTATTTTTGTATGATTTCTTTCAAACTCAAGAAAAACAGGAACTCCTCTGACAAACTAATGTGCACAGTTGTCCGTGCTGGCATTTCCTGCTGATTTTGTTTTATAGTAATCAGTGTTACTTTACATTTTCAATAGCAGGTCGATAGCAACCTGCTGTTTTTCGGGATGCAAAATGGTACATGTGAAAAAGTAGATAAAAACTGGCAACTCTTCGTGTCGTCTTGCTCACTGCATTTACACTCAATGTGTTGATCTAGAGTACTGGATATGTACGTTGTAAATGTACAGATTTACCCCTAAACAACAGACTGTTTTGATCCGTACCACCACCACCATGGCGTTGAGTCCATTTCTTTTAGATGTCCACGTAGTGTCCATATCTTTAGACAGTGTCCTACTGCCAACAAAGTACACGCTGCTTAATTGTAATTCTCCTTTTAAAAGTCTCTTCATTTTCCAAAATGTGCCTAGTGGCAGTTTACAACTGAAAACGTGTGTTGTGCTCTTTCTCTGTGAAGTACTGTTATCCACTATTTTGGGGCTACTGATATTTCCTCCAGTTTTATCAGGAAGTATCATAACATATCTTTACTAGTTGAACTGTACCTGTACAACGAAAAAAAAAACACTTTTCTAACATTTGCAGATCCTACAAGAGGTTTTTTTTCTTTTTGGAGCATTAAGATGCTCCTTGAGTGCATGTGCTTCTTAAATCAGCATATGCGCGCTCCCTGGGCACGGGTGCAAGCATTGAGCACCACCACCACCGCCACAATGTGTTTCGAGTGCCGGAAATGGCATCGCACTTGCCTTCTGCCTCTCCACACGGAGAAGAGTCTGTTCACACTCATCAACACATAAGCCGAGCTGTGAATAAGGCACAAGACGGAGCGCGAGGAACACAGCTAGAGTCCAGTTTGTCTGATAGCCACTCACTGCTACTGCATATATACTGTGTTGTAGTGTGATTCATGTGCGTCGAACACCGTTTGATTACCAGACTTTCTTCACATACCCACAAAGAAACGATGTTCTGTAATTGTCTCTATATGACGACGTGTTGCCTGTGCAGGTGTCTTTATGTGGATGTGTTTCACAGATGCAAGGAAAGCCTGGTTTGCTGCTGCCCAGCCTCTGGTTTTGATGCTGTTCACTGCTGAAGCTAAAGAGAAAGTGTTCGTATTCTGTCTGAAGCTGTGTGATGACACACTTTACAGGCGTTGATGAATCAGAAGTGTATTTTACAGTGGTGCATATATTTTACATAGCTGGATTGAATCCCTTATGTTGATTTTATCTGCTGGTGAAAATTGCCATATTAAATCCACAAACTTTACATATACAGCTGTGTGTTAAACTGTGTCATTTCTATGCATCGACGTCAGTCCTGGTGGTTGGACTATAACGTGGGGAATAAGTTTTGTGTTAGCCATGCTAACCAGTTGAATAAGGTCAGTTTAGCTACTGGTTTGTTTGCCTTGAAACTTGAAATGCATAGGTTTTAGTGTTCTCTATAGACAAAGATGGCAGGAGTATACAAACTTAAAGCCACAGCATGTAAAATAATCATGCTCACTTGTGGTTCCCAAAACTTGGACACTTTAGCTTTAATGCTTAAATAAAACCACAATAACCTGCCAAAATAATGTTTCAGTTGATAATAATGAATACTATGTACTATAGCTTTGTTGCTTTTTGTATTTACAGTATAATAATAATATGCTGGCTTGACTAGACTTTGTGAGTAAATGACTTCCTAGTTCCTGGCCAGATTGACATGACATTTGAAACAGATATTTGGAGTCATCAATTAGCCCAACCTGCATGTCTTTGGAGCATGAAGGATGGTCACAGATATACCCCGCCTCTCGCCAGTTGGCAGCTGGCTTCAGCTTTTTTTTTACAGCTAGAGCTGATGATCTATCATCACTGTCAAACACTGCAAGTGCAAGCGATCTGTATAAAAGAGCGTTCAAATCTACTTGCTAACTTGCCACAAATGGACTCAAATGGACCACAAAATTTAACATTTACAATTTAGACAGTTAAACTTTTCCACTCAGGTAGAAATGGCTGAACCGAGGATTCCAAAATGAATTATTAAAAATAAGCATGTATTCCAATGAGCATATTCACACTCTTGTGGAAAGTACAGTCTCCAGTGGATGTTAGTGTGTGAAATCATGGGATTTCTTTTCTCTTTTATTTATTTCATTTCTAGCTACAAGTAATAATGAAAATGGAACTTTTTAGTTATTCTACCTGAATCTGCCGATCAGTAACACAGATACAGATGCCATGCAGTAAGATGACTATGGTGCTGCTTCTACTGCTGAAAATACACCAATTATAAGTTGACCACACAAAGATGAGCTACTACAATGTTTTAAGTGCTACACACAACATAGCCGTGTTGCATTTGACTACATTATTTGATACAGCTACTGTCTCGGGTGAGCACCAATCATTGGTTATATGTTCTGGGAAGTAAAATAAATGCACTTGAGGGAACGATCATATGGGACTGCCATGTTTTTGTGTTGGCGTTATATAATGCAGCAGTTCCTCTCGGTGTGCAGCAGATGGAGACAATCCCTAAATTATCATTCACCCCACATAATGCTCCTGTGCCACTGGCGGGGAGAATGTCTTTGTTGTGTCTCGTGCAAAGAAAACACATATACCTTAAATAACAGCATTTAAAAAACCTCAGCTCAGGGTTGCGTCGATGCTCATACAACAGCAGGGAGAGATTTGGTTTGATCACATCAAGTGTTTGTCCTGCAGAGGTGAATGATGAAGGGTGTGTGTGTGTGTGCTAAATGTGTGTGGATGCTCGAATTGAACATTTGTGATCCTGCAGGCTGCTTGCGTGGCTGCGTCCCAGCATCCCTGCCGACAGAAGGAACAACCATACATACATGCACACACCCAAGGGCTCTTTGTCTCTCTCCAGCCACAACAACACCAAAGCACTTGTGCATGGTGCTTAACTGTTGTTTTGATCTGTGTATTATGTAACAGGAACATTATTTATTTAATCCATAACAACGGCTCTACTACACTGAGAACATTTATGTATTTTTTTTTTTTTAAGCAAACCAAAATGTGTAATCCACGTTTTTGTTAAAACATCCCACTTAGTCTCCACCTCTATTCTCCTCTCCTCTGAGGTAGCTTCCTCACCCAGACTGCTGCTATGTAACTAGTTGCTAGGGTAACCTAGCCCTAAGAAAAGTTCGGACCTTATAGCATTGTGTACAATTACTCTTTTTTACTGCATGACAGAGGCTGGAGAATTTATTTGACGTTTTGCTATAAGGAGGACAGGAGGCATATGTATATGCATATGAGCCCTAAGTAGCTTCTTTTAATCATTATAATGAATGATGGAAATAGAAACTATATTCACCAGAAGTCAGTTGCTTTGGATGTCGTGATTATAGATTTAAAAATCTTACATAGCAGGGTTAGTGACTGCACAGAACAGAAGCGCAGCAGAGAAGAAAAAGCTCTGTCTTCCTACATAACTGAATAGAATAGTATAAGCGGTTAGCTATTGGCTTTCCTCAAGGAAATTGTCATGTAATTGCCTCACAGAGATGCACGTTGGCTCCTATCACAAACAGATTAGAGTCCAGCACTGTGTTAGCAATCGAAGCTAAGTAAATGAACAGCAGCAGCCTTCAGGTATTCTCTCTGTTTCCATCTCCATCTCCGCGTCTCTCACCCCAGTGACCAGGCCAAAAGGGAGAGCACTCCAGCTGCTGCGGAGGAGGCAGTGACTGCTAGAGAGCAAAACAGAGTGGCTGATGAGACTGGCACTGAGGCCATGCAGACGTGGGTCACAGAGAAGGATGCCAGGCAGGCAGGCAGGCGGCCCAGCAAACAGCTTTCACGTGGAAGTAAACGTGCTATTTCCGACACACAGGAGCCTCAGGAGGGAAAATGGAGAGAAGAAGAAAAGAAGCTAGACATGAGAGAAACTGAGAGAAGCGGAGAAGGGGGGGAAGGGAAGACTTTAGCCGAAGTAAAGAGTTTGTAAGCTGTAAGGTATCATGATTGGCCTCAGCCTCACCCTGAGGGGGTTCTTCGGTGGGCTGCTCTCCAACCTGGGCCATAATATTTCTCAACTCAGGATTGTGAAGAATTGAGGTCTTTTACGTACAGTTCATAATATTGTGAAAAGGTTTTGGGACTCCAGAGAGATCTCAATGCACAAAGTCCAAGGATGGAAAGCACTGGCAGATGTGAGTGACCTTTGAGCCCTCAGGTGGCATTCCAGGACAAACTACCTGCACTCCCGATGAATACAGTTACATGGGCTCAGGAGTGCTTTAAAAACTGTTGTCACTGAGCACAGTTCACTGCTGCAGCCAGGACAGGAACCTGAACCTATTAAACACAGGGAGAAACCCACATTTGAATTCAGTGCTGAAACACTCCTGTCAGATGGACCAAAAGACCTGATCTGTGGTCGGACAAGTCCACGTTTCAGCCTTTTTCCAGGAAAAGTGACCATCCAGACACGGTACAAGCAAAGGATGCAAAAGCCAGCGTGTGTGATTGCATCACTGTTTACAGCATGGGGGACATACTGTACATACAGTTTGTGTAAAGGTGTAATTGACACACACACAATGACACAGTGGGATTTTACAGACACGCGCTGTCATCAGGCAACATCTTTTCCTACCAAGTTTAAATATTTCAATTGGAAATGCCTGCATTCAGTCCAGATCTCCTATTGAAAATATGTTGTTTAGAAGTATAGTGTATGAAGAGGATAATCACACAAACAAACACGAAATGTTGCACAACAACTCACCAGGCTGTATCCAGCCAGAACAGATGAACATTCCACTTTGAGATCCCATATGATTAAAAAGTGTACTTAAAAGAAAGACAATGGTAAACATCTGTGCCCCGACCTTGTGTTACAGCATCAAAGTCTAAATGAGCTGATATTTTACTAAATAGCACATTAGCACAATAATATGCATAAAATAGGATGGTGAATGTGTGCATAGCATTATTATTGTGATAGTGATTGCTGCATGGCTGTGGTCTCTGTTTATAATTACAACCTGTTGTTGTTCTATGAAGTAATTAGTCATTATAAAATATCTGCTGTTTCAGTGAAGGTCAGACAGACGGGTCTCACAAATGAAGGACCCTATAACATGTTCTGTATCAAATGTTACCAGAAGCCAACAAAAGCCCAAACCCGATGATACTAACAAGTATTTTATGAGCCTGGATTTCAGGATAGTAAAACGTTTTGTTTGGAGAAAATCTGTCTTATTTTACGAACAGGCTGTTGAACACCAGCCCAGCTTCAGCTGTGTTAAGTAAGTGTAGTTTAAACATCATTTGAATCCTTTCTCCACAATGTATGAAAGTTTCAGAGACTGTTACCTGCTGTTCTTTTCTTTCTCCTCTGTCCACTAACCCCAACCGGTCGAGGCAGATGGCCGCCCACCCTGAGT
>JAUMHF010000003.1:15180220-15197850 GCA_032359275.1 Microctenopoma steveboyesi | reverse complement strand
ACTGTAAAGTGCCTTGAGATAACTTTTGTTGTAAAATGGCGCTATATAAATAAAATTAAATTGAATTGAATTGAATTGTCAGCAATGAGGGAAGTAGAAACTCAGCAAACTAACTACTACTCATCAGATGATTTTCTTTTCCTGCTTCCTTCCTTCCACTGCATCCAAGCTGGGCAGTGACTTCAGTCTTTGTCCAGAGATAAATCACAAGGCACAACACACACACATGACATCACCCGTGCAGTGATGGGGCGGAGACTGGCAGCGTAAGGCTGGCATCACACACACATACACAGCGGGACAGCACTCCTCTCCTCTCCCTAAGCTCTCTGTCAGACAGCTCAGCTTGGCATCACTCATCTCCCAACAAGATGAAACAAGCTCTAGCCTGACCCCGTTCTCACGGAGACCAAGTCACTTTGCACAAACATTATGTGCTGACATCTCTGCAGTCTGGCATATCTGCCCTTTCTAATATCCCTGGCTCGTTCCTCTTCTCTGGCATTGTTGAGAAAAATATATGCAGATGAAAGGGAGAGATTTTTCCATCCCTGAATCCTGTACTTGCTCTCTGCCGTTCAGCTAAAGTCTGGTCTAATTAGTTATCAACAGCAGCCCTTTGGGGGAGGACTGCCCCTGTCCCTGTTTCATCTCATCAATATTCTATTTGCATGGTATTGGCTCATGAGTTCACCGTCAGCCACAGTCTGCAGACAGCTTTTAATAGAAGTTTAATGACCAGCGTATATGCTGTGTAAGTCCTCCACAACGCATTTATTGTGGTTCTTAACATATTCTTTTTCATGTGGCGCTCACTCAAAAGAACAACAAATTTCCTCTGAAGGAGTCTGTTTAGGTCCTTGATGTTAAATCTACTCTAAGAACTATTTTAGGATAACATTTTGTACGTCCATGATTTCTGATTTAATGGCTCACTACAGTCGCCTCATTTCAGGGAAGCAGCTAATTGTTCTTTGTCTGCAAGTTCCAGATTCATTTAAGCTGATTTTGTCCACAGCATGCAGCTAAACTCCAAGTTTTGGATTGACTGTACCTTTACTCTCTTCTACAGCAGTGTTCCTGGAGCTGTGAGCTAGCTGATATTTCCTGCTCGTTTATATTCCTATTTTTTTATCAGACTTTTTGACGTATTAACGTTGATATTTACTTCCATTTGCTAAGATGAAACTTTCCTCATCTCTGTCTCTGATTTATAAAAAACACCTTTAGAATCTACAGCAAAACTAGCAGTTGTATGGGGCTGTAGTTTAGTAACAATGACACTGTATGCATCCAATGTGCCTCCATCCCCTGTGGTCCCTAAATGTTAGCAGATCCATTATTCAAATCCATGAACACCCTGACACTGCACTTCATGGTGACTTGCAGGAACACTGGCTGGTTGCAAAAGCCGTATTGAGAAGCACAAGTCATAGATATGGGATGGAATTGAGATAACAATGCCTCCTTCCACACCTTTATCTTATTTCCTGTCGTCATTTTCTGTGATATATGATGCGCAGCACGGCTAAAGAGATCAGTCTCGTGTCTATAAGCTGAGAGCTAAGGGCCACTAAAGTGCTTAGACAAGCTCAGATAATATTCAGACATGAACTGAGCTGAGCCTCACATACAGACATCTCGTTTGGATGAGCAGATGTTGATAATATCGGAATAACACTAATCGCCCAGATTGGGATTATGGTTATCATTTGGGTTCCCTCCATACCTCTGACTGATCTAAAAGCAAACAGGTCCGCTTCCAAAGGCGGACACGGTCCAAGTTTGGGAAGATAAATCTAGCAGCAGCTCATTGTGCCATATTCAACAGGAATCTATAACAAATATCATCCTTGTCATGAAACTAAAATCTGATTTCTAACACGTCTCCACTGACATCCAGTGTTTGCCTACAGCATCGGGAGCCATCTGTGGATCATCACTGCTGGTCTTCTTTGTCAATCCCCCCGTGGTTTCCCTCAATACCTCCACCTCCCTCTCATCCTTCTTAGCCCTTTGTTTGCCTCTCCTTCTCTCTGTCCTGGGGCTGACATCACAGTCCCAGAGGAGCCCCTTGATGGTAACAAGCTCTGAATCAGCACCAAGTAGTCCCATGTAAGCCCCCCCCCCTTCCTCGCACCACTTCTCAGTCAGTGGTTGCTCCCTATCTTTACTGACTCCCTCTCCTCATCTTTCTTTTTATCCCCCTAATCCTCCTCCCTTCAACGTCGCCCCCACGGTCCCCACCCTCTCCCCTTCAGAACTCAGACTGCTTTGACTGTGCATAAAAAAAGCTCTCTTTATATGCGGGACCCCCATTTAACTGTAGACCATGCTTGAAATGGCTGCAGTATTGCTGAGAAACACCATTACTGGGTGACACCGAAATGAAATATTCATTTAAAGCATTAATATGGCAGAGGACAGTTATACTTCAAGTATTACATGTCACCTTCTTTTCAGAATAGCTTGTCTCCCATTTTCAACTCAGAACATTTGTGTCACTCTTGCAGCAAAGTAATATCAAGCAAAACTGTTATGCAAAAACTGTAACTCTTCCTTAATGTACTTTTAGGATTGTTAGGAGTGTGGTAAAAGCACAACCTTCCTGTCATGTTCACGTCTTACTGTGAAGAGGTGATAACAGAGATCATTTAAAAGTCTGGCAGTAGCGTGCTGCTATTTTCTTCTCAGGCATTATGAGTGAGTTCTAACCAATCAGAGAAGAGCTATTGTTTCTGCCTGGCTGGTAAAGTTTGCAGCTTCTTATTTACTGTAATCGCCTGAGATGGAGCATAGCAGATTGATTTCAAGTTTCACGCTGCCACTAGCTTTACTACCCAAAGCTCCTTGAATCTAGAGGTACTTAGCCTAGCTTAGCATTGAAGTGTAACTGTTCTTTGGGATTTCTTTTCATATTCTAAGATAAATCACCAGCCACTGTTTGAAGCCACCAATTTGATCCTACACCCCAAAATGTGTGTGTGTATAAAAATGTTGACTTTTTTGGAACATTTCATTTCAAATCCACTGTGGTGATACAGAGGTACAAAAGCCAAAGAAATAACTGACATATCACATTCCACTACTCACAAACTATATGACGGGAAAGGGTCACAAAATAGATTTACTTACTTGTTACTGTAACAATAAAGACAAAGAGTGAAAGCCAGCACAGTGCCATTATCCTCTGGGCTACTTGCATGCATGCATTATTAATCCAGTCATTTAAAGCTAATATCAATCACAGCTTGATTTTTTGTTTGGATCTTTGGACCAGTGCTTATTGAAATAAACATCATCTAAACATCATCCTACAGAGTGTTACGTTGTTAGATATGAGTTTATTCATATGGTGTGTCAGATTTACTCTGTAGTCGTATTGTTCTATTCAAAAAATTAAGAAAGTCATATATGTTGATTGTCACAAGACAAATAGAAGTTAGCTGACATACATACTTTACATAATATAAAAATAGTGGTACTAAAATGAATGAACTCATTTTGATTTAGCACACTTGTCAACATACAGAATGTGGTGTACTGCTTTAAAAAAAGATTACATTTAATAATTGTTACTAGCCCGTATCTCCAGCTCAAAGTGAAAGTCTCAGCTTCAATTTGTGGTCAGGGTATTCAGTGTCCAAAAGTGAGAGCGAGCAGCATTGAACGTCTCTGGTGTGATAATCCACGCTCTCTGCTGTTTCAGTGGGTGTGAGACTCATGTGTTGAGCCTCTTTAAGGTGTAAGTCCGAAACATTAACTTTGTTTACAGACTGAAGCGACAGGATGGTAGGACGCCGAAGCCAAAGTGGAGAGGCTGGAGGAGAATGGTGAAACGGCTCAGTAGAAGAGTGAGTGAGGGTTAAGGAACTGAATGGTGACGTCCAGCATGCCGTCATGTTAAAATACTTGATGTGCAGACATTCTTCAAATGCCTCCTGTTCAGCAGCTGTTTAAAGATTCAAATGTGTCAGGAAGCAGAAACATTTCATCACAATGTCGCACCCGTTGTCGCCTCCTTCACATCCAGCTGCCAAAGATGCTGCAGCTTTACTGCCGACATGTTGCAGGGTAAACAAAGCTCCCAGAATGCCTGACTGAGCGAGAACCTTTATTCTGAGTATTCAATGGGACCTGCTTCAGTTTGACAGGCTGTGGACAGGTATGACATTATAGTAGTGTTTAAAACTGCAGAATCTGAATGCGTCCCTCTATCGTCTACATTAAAATATAATCAGGAAGAACAAGTGAGACTTGTAGACACATCACTAGCTCTACACAATAAAAGATTCATTTGAATTAACAACACATATTTCTACAGTACATAAGGCATGTGATGGGCCTTTACTCAGACACACACACACACTCTTATGCACACACATGGAGTACACACATGTGGAGCAAACAGGGAGGGGGCAGTGATAAAACCACTTCTAGACAGCGAGCCCAGTCTCTCAGAGCGGAGAGCAGCTGAGTTGGTTGTTATGTAACACATGGTTATGTAAAAGTTATCACTACACTTAAACATGAATATCCTATAGGTTTAGCGTCATGGCAACAGAGCACACACAGTATTTAGAAAAGGACCTCTGCACTCCCTGAGGATCCATGTCGGGTTAGGCAGAGGTTTGAATCCTCATTTGCACCTTATCAGTGCTCATCACACGCAGCAAACGTTACTGATCTCAGACTCCTTGATCTGAGTGACACGTGTAACCGCTGTTCTGTTCTTTCTCTGTATGCCCCAGAGACTACGCCGTCGATCAGGACAAGAACACCACAAACATGGACGGACTCCTTGGCTCTCTCATCAGCTCACTATTGGATCCTCCTGTCTATTTGATGAGGGCGGGGGCAGGTAGGTGGCCCGTACTGCACTGTGATTTTGTGGACTAAAAATGGGTCAGGCTTCCAGCTCCAGCCCCAGCTCACACCCGCATGGCTGAGTGCTTCTGAAAGGAGGATCCCGATCCTCTTTCTGTGTGTGTGTGAGGCACAGCAGCAGACCAGTAGGAGATGCATAGATTAATAATAACCCCCCATATTTCCCCCATCATGCAGCCATTTGTCTTCTCTTTTATCGCGCTGCTTTGAAACATCCATGCATCACTTTGTCACATGGTGTCTGCCTGTCAGAAAATGTTCTCTCTCTCTGTTTCTGTCACTGGAAAAGTGAGGTTTTTAGTGATAGAAAATGCATATGAGCCAACGTTTTCCAATTCAAAGCAATGACCAGAATAGCAAACGAGACTTCAGAATCTCTGCCACCAGACTGAATGAAAAGACAATCAGCAAACACTCATAAACAAAGTCTAAAACCTCACTCCCACCAGACGACACCAAATCCTTTTCCACACACACATCTGCAAATTTTGGCAAATACTGCCACTGGGCCATGCTGACAGACAGCTGTCCCGCGCCCCCTCCCCTTCCCTCCTCGTCTCCATGTCTCATTTGTCCATCTTTGTCCCGCGAAGCACCAAAGATCCAGTAAGTGGGGGGGCAGGCTGTGTACACCATCTGCTCCTCTTCACTAAGACAGAGCAGCTCGGCCACACTCATCACACACAGACACACAGGACGCTACAGGTTTCCTAATCACACGTGACACATAACACAGCAAAACATGACTGAGCTGAGCAACTAAATGCACTGTGAGAATTACTCCTGGACAGTAAGCTTAACGTGAAACTCCGAAAGCCTCTTACAGCCTCGTAGTATTTTTATTATCTGCTCTCGAACACATGTTCAACTCATTCATAAAAGAAAGAAATGGGGATTTCAGGAAATACACATTAGACACAATCAATGCTACAGCCAGCAAACTGAACTTAGGGAGACAGCTAGCCTAGCTCTGTAAATCCATCCAGTGGCACATAGAAGAGCTAAATGAATACACTGGCAGTATTTGCATGCAGGTTTAGTAATCATAACTCTAGAGGCAGGAAAGAAGCTCAGCATAAAGAAATGAGTCCACCAGCACCTGTAAAGTTCACTCACATGTTTGTTTATCCACACACACAACTCTGGCCATGCATTGCTGCTTTAGGTGTTTGATTCACTACTGTTTTCCTCTGCTACAAGTCTAGTGCTAAGGTAACCTCTCTGGCTCTTTCTGCATGTAGAACAACTGCATAGAATATACGCTTTAAAAACCACACTGGTGCTGAGAACTACACAGACCCTGCTCCCACACATGTGTTCAAGTGAGTAACTGTTTTACTTGCAGCCCTGTCGGTGACTCTGCCACTGCAAAGTGTGAGGCTGAATCAGGCTGTCGGTGACCATCTGATCAGTCAGGCCAGGGCGGCGCCCAGTGACCCACAGCCTCCAAATGCATCCAGTGTGCAGTGCAGACTTATTTCTCTTCTTGTGGATTCAAACATCCAACTGAAAAGAGTCTTCAGTACAAATATAAATCACTGGCCTAAATCACGACATAAAAAGACATCCACATGGCAACAGTAAAAATAGATCTAAGTGTAAATTGTGTGGTTACAAATATTTTCAGCACAGCATCACTGTGACTGAACAAACACTGATCTTCTCCTTTTGTCGTCAGAATCACGTTACACTAAAAATAGGCCAGAAGCAAATAGTTGGTCTTAGGTTGATAACACCTCATAGTTTGATTGGAGAGCTATGAAATTGTGGAGCAGGAGCCATAAAGGTTCAGAGATACCACCTAAAACATACAGTTTAAAACTAGATTGCATCTGAACATAAATAAATTAAGAGGAAGGCAGCGGCACATGAGATGCGCACGTGAAACGCAGGCAAACTTTGATTATTAAGCAGATTAAAAAAGGTGTCGTGCTTATAATAAATTATTTGTCTGGTTATCAATAAATAAAGGAAGGTATGTGCAACATGTTTGATCATTTACAAAACAAAATATGTTACGGTGGCTGCAGAAATTAAAGGAAACAATGCTTATGCAAAACAAGATTTGCAAGTTTTTCAGCTTTTTCCATGTCTGTCAGCTAAAGACCTGGTCTGTGTTTGACTGTCATATAGACCTTGAACACTCCTTTGAATGTTCCTCTTTCACAGACTGGGTTTGCACTATATCCCAACTTCACCTTTCTCTACCGTTCACACCATTGTGCACAACACATCTTTTTGATTTTCCAAATGTAGCAGTTTTACGCTTTAATTATGCACTGGTTGTTATTGCCAATTCAGCTTTGTTAACACACACACAGTCAAGGCTGCATATCCAGATGCTGCCGTGTATCAGCAGAATATTAGAAAAACACTGGGTTGTAGCCATTTGCTCTGAGTAGACTTAACAGAGTCCTGTACAGAGACGCTCAGACAGCGAGCACACACACGCATCACATTTCCATAAAACTCTTAATGCTGTGTTCCTGTATCAAATTTTGCCACAATGCTCATAGGGGTCATGGTCTGAGCAGGTAGGGATCACAAACACTTTTCCATACTATGGAGATTTGAACCTGCTAAATGAGCTATGTTGGGCAGAGAAAAAATATGCGTACGTTTATAAGCCTGGAAGGATAATTGGACAGGACCATCTTTGTACTGAAAAATTATGTTTCATGTTTAGATTTCTTTTTGACTGTTGATTTTGTAATCATGCAAAGTTGTACACAGTATCTTTTCATCCTGTAACTAAGACACACTGTCTAAAACCATTTTATATTTTGATGTCTTATAAGCGTTCTTTTATGACACATCAGAAAATCTGATTTAAAGTGAACATGTTCTGCACCATATCTAATGACCAAACATTTAATGAAATCTTAATAATAAAAAACACGTTTATGACTAAAAAGCCCGTTTCAAAATAAGCTATGTGTGACAATCAAACATCCAAAATGATGTACCAGTAATTGGGCGAAGCCATGAATAGCTGACTTAGCAGATGGTACAGTGTTCGTAATATACACGTGTGTCTCCTTCCTATGCTCAGCTTTCTAACAATCTAAGCTCCACTGTGAAGAATAAACCCGTTTTTACTAACGAGGTGATTGGAGCTGATTGTCTGAACGTCAAGTCACAAAGTTAACTACATGTCCCAGAAGAAGCTGCGTTTGAGGAGGCAGCCAATGAGCGGCAGCATGATGAATGACGGCACTCCCGTTGGGCCATTTATGCGCGCGTCGGTACGCTCGCGCACAGGGCTCGCGGTAGAATCTGTGAGAGCGGACCACAGCATCCACGGTGCGTTCAAAGGTGGGTGTGACGGGCAGCATCTCTACGGCGGGAAACAAAGTTCACAGCTTTTCTTTCAGTTCTCGCCCGTAAGTACGAACATTGCTCAGTTCGCGGTGCCGTGGCGAGCTGGAGGTGATTAAGTTTAATATTCGAACGGAGTCGGCTTCATTTTTCTTTCGCAGTTTTTATTAACCTTTTTGTTGTGAATAGCGCGAGTCGCGTCTGTTAGCGTAGCACGTGAGATAGATACCACAATGGTTTACAAGTTGTCTCTGGATACGTTTCTCCTTTGAGTCATCTGGGATCGTTTCAGCGGAATTTTGAGACATTACCGTTGTTTGTTCCTGCTCTTTGTGGCGGCCGGTTGGTGGGAGACGCTGGCACAGTTGGCACCGACAGGCAGACGAAAGACTGGAGGACTTTCTTTCATGTCTGAAATTTGTGGGCTGCAGCGACATTTTTTCAGTTCTTACTCCCTCAGAAATGCACCACTTTGTGAGGAAAAGACTTATTTATTCGACTATGTGTTTGTAACCTGCTTTCAGTGAGTCTTTGTTTGCAGCTGCTCGTCACGTTGCTGTCAAAGGCGTCTTTGTTTGAAGCTTGTTAACGCTCGAGCCACTGACGCCATTAGGGCTCCGTCTAAATTAATCTGTGTGTATATGGATGTATTTAGACTTTTTTTTTCTTACATCAGCCACAAATTATACAATGAATATAGCAGGTTGGTTTATTTGATATATGATGGGAGGTGCCCCCCTCACTCGGCTTTATTTTTTTATGGATAAGATGAATTGACCAGGTTACTGGATGGCAGCTGTTTACCCTGCTCCAGCATTACATCCAATGTCAGATTTTACCTTTACTTTCTAATGCTAGCCTCACATTTGAGGAACAGGACCTCGTTATCTGAACAGCATGTTGGGTGTACATGTCTGTTCCCCCCCCCCTCCTGCGGCTTGAACACATGGTGCAGGAACAGGTGCTCGCTGATCATTTTGCTCGTTGCCTACTGATTTTATTTCAGATCTTGCACATGGGCTGTTCAGTAGACTGAGTCCACGCCTGTCTGCACCTGGCACTGCCTGCTGTACCCACCCTAATCACTCTTTTGTTTCAACAAACGTGGATTGTGACGGTCACTGTCCATTAACAGAGCAGTATACGGACATTACAAAACTCCCACACTTGACTAAAGCACTTTCATTGCTTTAAAATACATTTTGAATGTCATCCTGACACAAGTTACACGACAAACAATAGTGCACAACGTGCAGGCGTTTTTGTGGAGTAATGGGCGGTGGTTGCACTGCTGAAGATGACCACAGGGCGGCGGCAGTGTTTTCAGCTTAGGTTTTTTTTTTTTGAGGTATGGTTGCTTTGGAAATGGTCTTGGTGTGGAGCCATGTGCTGATCAGAATACACCACAACAAACTGCTGATCTCTTCTCATCTCTCTCTGTTCTAGATACACTGACCAGTACAGCACTCCGTTAAGATGGCATCTGCTGAAGGTACATTCTTTCTTTACCTGTAGGCTAAATGGAAATAGTCTGACAATAATTCTGTGTCTCTAAAAACATTGTTTACCTCGTCTGTGTTCCAGATATTCAGGTCAAAGAGCTTGACAAGCGTGCTTCTGGCCAGGCCTTTGAGGTCATCCTGGCTGCTCCTGTCCCAGATGCCAAGGGTGATTTTCCCCTGTCTCCTCCCAAGAAGAAGGACGTGTCACTGGAAGAGATTCAAAGGAAGCTGGAAGCTGCAGAGGAGAGACGCAAGGTATAAAATATATTCTGCAAGGAGATATTCAGTCTCCAATATTGCCTGAGTCCAGGGTCCGTTTTAGTCGGTGAACTAATTGAATCTGAAAGTGCCTGGTTGTGTTTGATGCTGGTGGGGAACCAGAAAAAAGCTGTAGTTGGTGACTTTCTATTTATTTTTTCTCAGAACCATGAAGCCGAGGTTCTGAAGCACTTAGCTGAGAAGCGTGAGCATGAAAAGGAAGTGCTACAGAAAGCTATGGAGGAGAACAACAACTTCAGCAAGATGGCAGAAGAGAAGCTCAATCTGAAGATGGAGGCCAACAAGGAGAACCGCACAGCACTTATGGCAGCGATGAATGAGAAATTCAAGGAGAAGGTCAGGGTTCAGCTTGGTGGATAAAGCTTCTTTCTCACCAGAAAACTGAAACCTAACTGCCTCCTGTGTTCTTTTGTAGGACAAGAAGTTGGAAGAGGTGAGAAAGAATAAGGAAACCAAAGACCCCACCTCAGAAGGCACTTCGGAAGACTGAAAGTTACTCAAGGGGATTGTATAGGGTTTTTTACGTATCCAAAGATTGATTTATTTTTTGTTCAGCCAGTGTTTTGGTTGTCTTCACTACCCACCTTTTTGAAATAAATACAAGTTCCACTTTGTGAATTTTTTCAATCCTCTTGCTAGAAGTGTACTTGCGATGGTTTTACATGTGGATCATTCCCACCCCCCCTTTTTTGAGTCTAATGCATTTGATATGTAGCTTGTCAGTGCAGCTTCTACCCTTTTATGAAAATTAGCAGTGTGTACTTATCCTTCGAGGAAGCATGTTTCTCTGCATAGGTCTCCTATCCCTGCCTATTTCATAGTGCGTTTTGAACTGTCCCTGTGAACCATAGCTGTCCTCTGCACTTACTGTATGTTTAAAAAATAAAGGTAGCACAGGGTTTGATCAAGGTGTCTGCTGTTACACGTGCAGGTGTTTGGCGCAGCTTCGCTACCTGGGTCCTGCTAGTTTACTCCTGCAGATCATGTTTTTGTGCCACTGCTGGTTTTGCTTTTGTAAAAATATGGGGTTATCTTCAAAGCACATGACTTGTTGCTGAGTAGCTGTGAATTAACATGCCAAACCTGGAAGTGGACGCCACCATGAACATCACTTGAAGAACAGGGGTCTAACACATGGAATGCATACGAGCAATACACTTTGGCATCTCAATAGATACATTGGCTAGTTGACTTGAACTGTTGTACTAAAACAAATTAAAAAAAATGTAAACACTGCTGATTGTGGGAGCTATCTGTGTCTCATTGTGTGACGCTACTGTGGAAGGTTGAGCAACAACACGGGACCTATTATTTTGTATTACTCATGAGGCATCCAGGTTGATTTGCACTGAGCTTTATACAATAGATTTGTCTAGAAGAGCAAATGCTGTATTTTGCTCCTGCTGGAGGAAATGTATAATGTACTCAAATATTTATAATCAGTGAGTGTTGTTGCCTATTGAAATGACTGATAAGCTAGCCCCTACATTTTGAGATAATCTCCTTTTTCAGGCCAATGGTCTTTCAATGACATCACAACTCTTGTTTCAGTAAAGCGCTCTATTAAAAAACAAAACAAGAAACCATACTGCAGTCATTGTCTCCCTCCAGTGGTCATTTCTGTGCGAGGTGAGAAATGGTATACTGATGCCACATATTGAAATTCTGCATGAGTTAGCTGAATGTGGAATTTTATTCTGGCAAAATAAGTGCAATTAACATATTGAAATATCTAAAACAACCATGACCATGCTGAAGCAGTATTCACTGCTTTGATTATTATTTCTCCATGGTGGAAAAAAAAGTGGTATTTCAAAAGCTAGGCTAGGAGAGTTCTTAAATATTTTAGGCCATGTTGGCGCCACATAAAGTCAAGTTTATGTGGTCAGAACACTACCTTCTTAGAGAGCTTTAAAATCAGCTCTCTGCAACTTGCTTTCTACGCTTAAATGCGTTTATTGGATTAGAGAAAGTCCTAGAAGGGTAGAAGTAATATAGTAATTTATCAAACTGTTTTCATACATCAACATTTTTCCAAATGATACAGAAAACAAATTTTTAAGTAAGTCGCTTTGGATAAAAGCATCTGTAAAGTATTATTCCTGCTTGACTAGTTAATTAAAAAGCAGCTTCTTATTCATTGTAACTTCATAATGACTAATACCTGAAAGGCCACACAGGGTGTGGTGGAGTGCAGCAGAGCAGAGTTTCGATTTCTTGCTTACAATGGATGATATAGTATTAAAAGTGAAAGTATCTGTGAAAGGGACTATGGTGTGGTTCTTTGTTAGCAGTTAATTTCGTTACTACCGACCAGTAGATGGCAGTGTGGTACTTTACTTTGTTTCTATATTTCCATCTCTCTTCTCCAACCACCTACACCTACCGACTTTTTCAGAGGTCCTCACTAAACTGATGTATTTTAAGTGTTATAAACTAAATGTGTACTAATCAAATGTAAATACTCATGCACAGGCCCTATTAAACACTTCATACATGATTATTATTGAAAATGCAATACTAATACTATAACTATTATAATACTATTACTTTACCTTGTAAAAAGTCAACATGACACTACACATTTTTCTTACTTGCTTTTTCAACACAGACCACATGGTGGCGTTAGATTAAAGGATATATATATATATATATATATATATATATATAAAATTAATTAAGATACATAAGTATACATATATATGATCGTACACTGCGATGGACTGGCGATTTGTCCAGGGTGTACCCCGCCTCTCGCCCGAAGGCAGCTGGGATAGGCTCCAGCACCCACCGCGACCCGATTTCGGATAAGCGGAAGACAATCGATGGATGGATGGATGATCGTACACACACACATTTTATTCCTTAAATCTAATAAAAGTTGGATAAAATGGATATACTTCAAGTTCATATAGTTCAAGTACCTGAAATAAAAATGCAGTTTAAATTAGTTTCCTTCCACCACTGTGGATAGATAATAACATGACAGTGAACTGAAGAAATGAACCATTTCCCACCGGGTCCATAAACCTCTGGAACACCAATGAGAACCCCTGGGAGTCCCAGCTTGGAAGCTGCTGTCTCAGCTTACATAATAACTGTAAAATACCCTTTAAAGCCTGTAGAATTCCTGTCAAACCATATAAGCTCATAAAAAAGCCTCACTTTTGGCTCCTCACAGCGAGTACCTGGCCGAACACACGCTGCGTGTAATGCAGGTGATGATCTGGATGTCACTGCGAAGCCTGCCAGTTGCTTGAGACTTTAAATGTCCATTCTTGCGAGCTGGAGAACTCATTGTCAATGATAGATTTGCTGCAGGAAGCAATTAAGAAAAATCTATTTAGTCATGACACTTTTGAAGAAAGGGGGAAATGTGTGGTTTAAAAGTGAAATGTGCTAACATCTCTAACTGTGAAGATTTAACACGAGTCCACTCGCTTCACGAATGAGACATAATGAAATACAGTCACCGCAGCAGGAGTGACCCGAGACAAACTGCTGCCTGACAGCTCCATAATACTCTGTTTGCACAAGACCTCTGATAATTACTGATACACACAGCACGAGGACTGTTCTCAGTGTTAAATACACACACTGTTAATGCCACAAATTTTGACGTACAACTTACTTTAATTGGCACTACACTACAGGCCCAAACTTTGAATGATTTTACTGAGCTGAATGGTGTTGACAGGTTACACTGGATGCTCATTATGATTTATTGCTCACAGGCTGCAAGTCTGCATATCTTAACATACATACAGCGCTGTGCTCTCTGAAGCAGATCTTTTATTAAATGACTCCATTACTTTAGTACTGTACTCAATGCCCCTCCCACAGACCATATGTCTTCATGGAGGCATTTCAGTGTCTCTGTCTCTGTCTGGGGCAAGGAGGGGCACTAACCCTTCTGCTGTTGAACCTTGTACCTCCTGCACACCCCCCAAAAAAACGTGTCCCTAAAATTATACTTTAATAATAATTAATAACGTTTTTTAAAAACCAATTGTGTGTTTGTCCAAAAGCCTTTTATAGCCTTCAAATTACATATTCACAGAAAATATATGATAGAAAATATATTCTAATCAAAAGTCTGCGTCTTCTTATGCTTTCCATTATAGCTGAAACTAATTCATTACACTTGCAGTGACCTGACCCACCCACGGAGGTCATGTATTTAGTTAGTTGCAATCAGCAGGGGGGCACACGTGTGCAGTGTGCACCCCCCTGCTGATTTCCCCCCTGGAGTGTGTGCACCACACAACGACCTCCGCCTGTGTCCCTCCAGCGTGGTGTGACGCGTTTCCTCGCAGTGCAAACACCCCGCTGTGGCTCAGGTCAGCTCTCCCATGCAATCTCTCTGGAAATTGCTACATCTAGTAATTTGTTTTTCACAGAATGGTTCCTATCAGTTCTAGTATGGAACCCCTCTCTAATGAGCGGCTCATTTTACATTTAAAGGTCTGCTTACTAGTCATTCTTCATATTGACTTTGTGGTTGTGGGGGTAGTGAGGGGTCGTCAGATTATCTATATAAGATTTTATGGCAATCCATCCACCAATTGTAGATAATTTTAAGTCTGGACCAGTGTGGTTGAACCAATTGAACCAACACTGCCATTCCATTAGCATGGCTAAAAACTGTTGGAAGAACTCAGTGGGAGAAGCAGTTAGGCTTAAGGCTAGACTGTGGAGGACTCCACAAATCAAAGCTTGCAGAATGGCATTCAAAAGGGTGGATTAGTGGAAATTGATCAATGCTGGCTGTGGAGGCATCCGCCCACATTTTCTCTAACCCACGTTATTAGATCAGGAGGATGGTAGAATGAATACATTAGACATCAGCCAAGTTCTGCTACAGTACCTCTGACCAACTACATGATGGTTCAGTCCTGGTTTTAAGATCAATCAAATATTCTTTCCTTGATCAATCATTTGTTTAAAAAAAAAACAATTCATTCACTCATTTTAACATGGAGTTGGCATCTACCAATAGATATTGTTATATGCCCATTAACAAAGGAAAACAGAACATAGCAATCACTTGCCACATGCAAATAGAGTGTTTAAAGACAGAGTCTGATAAACAGCAAAGAAAAAAGAGCTTCCAGTCTATATCTCCTTGAGTAAACATAATGCAGAATAAGTTCAGTCTATCCTGACATCATCTTAATGAAAATGTCTGTGGGGAAATAACAAATAGGGCCAGGCTAATGCAGGGGCTACGGGGAGTTTACACAGATAGAATGAGGCGTGGAGGGATAAGATGAGTGGAGCTGAGCAGGGTCAGTGGACGCGCTGCAAAAGGCACATTAAGGGTGAGAAACACAGATCAGCAGAGATGATGAGTAAGACTGGGCGAGATAAAGGATGAGGAGGAGGACGGATGTCTGATCTCGGATGTGAAAATGCTATTACAGGCCTGGCTGAGTTTTTAATGTAGCATAGAGATGCTGATAATATTAAAAGCAGCAGGTGGTTGAGCATGCGTACTGATAAGAGAGGAGATGTTAGCTTGCTCTGTGATATCTACCAAAAACAGGGTTGTTAAAGAACATGGTGATATGGATTTTATTTGTACTTCAGTAGCTTCTGTTTTCTCTCCTTGAACGTAACATTTTAATGAGTTTTAGTACTAGTGTAGCTTTCTAAAACTTGGTATAAGAGCAATTTAATAAGTATATTCTGAAAACTAGTTTGGTTCGCTGATTGTGTGGCTGGAAAATAACATACCAGGGTCCCAGAAGGATAAAGGATTGCTGGCTCACTCAGTAACTTTTCTTACAAATCTGTGTATTCAATGTGTATTGCAGTGTTATTTGAATAAATTGATCCAGTCTGACACCAACAGACTGAACAAATTAAAAGCAATGACTCTATAGACAGTAATGGAGTGCGGGCAGTAACGTAGCGTTTTGCTGGACTCATTGCATCTTTGTGGTGCTTTGTTCAAAACAATCAAGTATTTGGCTTCATATTTTGACTAGAGTGAAGTATTCTGTCAAATCTATCCAGAATATCTCCACTAAAATGTAACTAACTATTTACTGGGTGATGTGGACATTCAAACTGGACTCCATTTAGTTGACAGTCTACAGTTTATTCCACGTCCAGGCTGTGTTCAATAGTTTAACCAGTTGCTATGGAAATCTGAACAACGTTTATTGTCCTCATTCTTGGTGACTCCTCTTGATTTAAATGTAACATTTACCTGTATTTATTAATCCGAATCATGTTTAATCAGTTGCTATGGATATCTGAACAACTTTCATTTTTCTCCAATAATATAACATACTGAATATCAAATAACATCAGTTTATCATCATACTTTCTCTAGAAATAAAGCAAACATGAAGTGTGACTTTGAAAAGATCTGTTTTCACTTTGACATGAAACAGTATGTTTTGTCAAATTCTGCCATAAAACTAACTAATTAAATTGACTATGAAAAAAAGAATAACAGGATTTGTTGTCCAAATCCATAAACATCTGATGCAATGACAAAACAAGGCCGATTTCTGAGAGTGAAAGCAGCATGTCAGCCTCCAATCATATAGAAGTTCTCTGCAGGTAGATTTCTCCAGGAGAGTGCATGACAAACGGGTTCATACAGCTGAATGAGGGAGAGGTTGTTAGGTAGTCATGCCTCAGTCTTCAATCCAAGTCCAACTGAAAAAAGTGTTGCACAGAACAGTGCTACAAATGTGGAATATGTGAGTCTCTTTGCTCTTGAAGAAGGGGTTGTATGTGTATTTCGAGCTGCACTGAACCACTACACTGCTCTGCTTATGTCTGGGTGTTTTATCCTTAGGGTGAACAAGCTTTTGCATCAGCGTGTTGCTGGGTTTGAAATGCACAGGGCCGTGGTGTTTGTTGAAGATTTTCCGGAGTTTTCTCAGATACTCCAGGAACGTACTGCACAGAATGACAATGTTGTTTTGTTTGATGTTCTTTTCTTTTGTAGAGATGCTCTTGCTGGATCTTTTTGTTGTGTTGACGAAGTCTCATCGCCACAGGATTTAAGTGCTTTCCTGATGTGTTTATGCTCTTTCTCCTTCCCCTCCCCTTGACCAGGAAAAACCAGGGGTTTTAAAGATGAGTGACCATTCACAGTACACAGAAGTGGAACAACCGTTTACTATGGAGGTCTATGGAGATCATCAAGACAGTCTTGGCATCACTCCCCAGGCAGTGTACACACAATGGCAACACAACAACACACAACAATACGTGACTGTTAAAGTATTAAGGTCAAGGTCAAGGTCAAGGTCAAGTTTATTTATATAGCACATTTATAACAGTTTGTGCTGTCCAAAGTGCTGTACAAGTAGTGAATAAATAATAGAAAAAATAAAAACATCACAATCCACTGCAAAAATTTAAAATAAATAGTTCTTTAAGACAAACTAAAAACAATTCAAAAGAGTAAGATAATTAAGAGAGAAATAAAAAACGGTAAAATTGGAAACAACCAGGTCAACCTGAGCTAAAAGCCAGTTCATAAAAATGTGTTTTTAATGCAGATTTAAAAAGCTCCAGCCACAGCAAATGCTCTGTCCCCCCGGGTTTTAAGCTTGGTTCTCGGAATGGTTAAAATGAGCTGAGTGCTGGATCTCATGGTTCTAGCTGGAGCGTGCAAAG
>JAUMHF010000003.1:15146285-15169532 GCA_032359275.1 Microctenopoma steveboyesi | reverse complement strand
CCTTTCCTTTGTCAGTTCATACTCAACTCTTCATGCCGCCAGTCACTACGCTCCTTTCTAGTAAGTTGGTTTTTGGGGTTAGTTCCTACTTTCTCCCTTCTTTCTTCATCCTCTCTTTTCTCTCTGTCTATTCAATCCCCTCGTCTCTGGTTATCGTCAGTAATGCCATTTTCCCTCTTAGAGTGATTTTCTGTTGCATAGTGCTTTCTGTTATGTTAATTTGTAATAAAGTCCCTTAGTTTGAACCCTCTCTTGTCACTGGTTTGCATTTGGGTCCTCCATTTCGTGCATGTTAATGACAACAACAGATGAATGATGTCTCCTTTGACTGCAATTCAGGAGACATAGTGTCCCAAACATCTCAGTTGTTGCCAGAAAACAGAAGACTAGGCTGTGCTGTGTATTTGTCCCCCTCTCTAGCGGTTTTACAACTCTTTCCTGCAGCGCTCTCTTTTGGTTTGATTCAAAACACTTTATTAATCCCAGAGGGAAATTGTTTGCCATGAATACAGCCGCTCTTATTATAGAAAAATTAGAAGAACCACAACCATAAATAGCACCAACAAAAAATAAATATAGAAATAACAAAAATAAAAGCACAATAAACATAAACGACAACATGATAACATCCCTCACTATGGTTGTTGGGATGTTATCATGTTGTTGTTTGATCATGTGATTACTTATGATCCTTCCCATGCCCTGAGACATTTATCTTCTATTTTATTATGTATTGCCAAATTTAAATCTATTTTAACTCTTTGTCTGGTTACTTGTAGTTTTGGTTGACCTGCCACTGTGGAACTCTTCCGACTGAAACCAGCTGAACTACAAATCCCCTCCAGATGGTTTCCACTCTCCAGTCCTTTACTTAATTTTTCTGATTACGTTTCAGAAACTGTCATTTTCATGGTCTGCGTGTGAAGCTGTGATAATGAAAGCTGCAGGACAGGTAAGAAGGATGCACGGCCACTCATAAATGTTGCAGGGAGGCCTGCTGAGGACAGAGGGACTTGATCTTCTGGGAATATTCCTGCTTCTTTGCAGGTACAACACTGAAACTGGAAATGAAGAGGTGTCAACGTACGAGAGGCTCAGATCTTCTCCCTGTAATGTCTTCCCCTGTTTCTCTGAGGCTCATACACAAACTACTACTTGACAAACAGTATAGGTGGAAAAAAAACCTTTAATTTCCACTAGAGAAATGTCATCTCTTCTGCTTCATTTCTGAGCTCTCCAAATGTTTAATCCACTGAGTTATCCTCCACAGCATTTACAGCCAATGTTTTATCGGCTAGGCTCTCGCACGCTTATAAAACAAAATATCCATTTTACAAGAGCAAGCTGTATGTTATGCCATGAAACCATATGGTGCATCAGGTATTCAACACCTTCTACTTCACTCTGTGGGCGCTCGGGCTGCACATTTGACTGTAAATCACCCAGCAGCCCTTCTCCCTGTTCCCTTTTTATTCTCTAACTGAACTTTTGGGGTTGTTGTAAATTGATGTGGTTGTAGGAAAAGGCTTTTACAATGCTATAAGTTACAGTGGGTGAAGGCCTTAAAACAATAGGCCATTAGCATACCCCCTCACCACCACCTCCACCACCCCATCCATCAGCAGGCGATGCCAGCCGCTGGCAGCCATTCATCACGTTCGTGCCACTGAGCGAGCAGGCCTCGGGCCCTCCCTGCACTGTTTATAAAGAGATGTATGAATACAACATGAACACGGCTGGGCTAAGATAAAGACTAATATAGCCCAATTCAGCTGTGACCATGAGGATGAATGTGTTCAAAGGAAACGGTGACTACATGACTGATAGTTTTAATACGGGCAGTGAATAAGCTGTCGATGTGAAGGTTTAGCGGGTGACTATAATGTGAGCTACTGTAAAGCCACTAGAAGCAGTGCTGTGCCTTCCCCAAGGTATAATGTCTTGGGAGGCTCTAACAGGCTGCTTTAATGCAGATTAAGTTTCTCACGTGGCTGCTTGTTTGTGTCAGAGATCAGTTCAGGAGCTGCTGGAGCTCCTGTCCATTAAACCAGCTCTAGGGAGAAACTAAAAATTAACCTCAGTGGACACTTTTTCTCTTTGAATACCAACTAAGCTCTTTACTAAGCACTGCTGTGTGCGTGCGTGTCTTCCCACTGTGTGTTTGGCCATTCTTATTTATTTCACCACTGAGGAGTTAATGTCTGAGAGTCACAGAGTTGACAGACAGCCTCTATGAGTGAAGCGGCTTTGCTTGTTCACAGCCTAGCTGTCCCTCTGTCCTGCTGAGCAGCTCTCCATAAATGCCAATTAGCTAAAATTTAAAACCAATTATAGCCGCTTTGTGCTCAGTAAATCTGATTATTAAAAGCCATGTACATCTTCCTTGCAATCAGTGCCTGATTCTGCCATGACTGCCATGACTACCATGCCAAACCTATCAGTTTGCTATCCAAACCATCGACTGCTTCACTCCCCTCGGTCCCCCTCGTCTTCTAATCTGACTATAATGACATTTGTGTAAGGCAATGAACGGTGTTGCCACGCATTTCCAAGACTCCACCACCAACCACACACATCACAGACACTTTTATGACTCCTGGGTGTAATATTTCCTTCAATTGCATAATGATGTCCCCTGTTTATTATAAACCTGTGCATCCATCTCACTAAGGCCCATTGAACAAGCAGTGGATTTGTACAAAATTAGAATGCAAATGGAATGTAATGCTATTGCACTACCAGTGATGGGCTAATAAACCACCTGACCCCCCGCCAACACCACCACCACACCCCCTCGCCTCAGCACCTAAAAGCAATATATGCGCCTTAGTCACATGCCTGTGCAACACTTTAAGCAACAGCAAAGAGTCATCAATCAAAGTTGGAATAAAGTTTTCAGCGGAGCAGCTGCAAACTGTAAACTCTATTCTGACAGGCTGCTATGGATGTGACCTGCAGCTGAGGCCGACTTGCTTCAGGGATGGTAAAAAAAATGTCTATGGGAGCGTCTGATAGTTAAATCGATAGATGAATTTATCATGTAAATGAATAATCCATGGGAGTGTTACATCTCTCTCTCGGAGGAGCAGCAAAGGCCCTTGACCACGCAAAGACACTCTTTTTGGGCTTGTACTCTATCCCCATAACATTTCTAATAGCAGAGCACTAATAAATTCACACACTAATTAACATGCGCGCTAGATACATACGGTTTTATGCATGGCATATACAGTTTTATCAAATGCCACTGTAAAATCAGAAAGACTTTTGATTACACAAAGAAAATGACTCTCCCGTATGAAATATTCATACTGGCGTTCTATCTTTGTCCCTTTAGCTGGGTCTGAATATCAACTTTTTGGCACTCGGGCCATAGTATTGCACCACAGGCTGTACTCTCTCCTCTCACAGAATTTGGATAAATTCAGGTCTTCAAAGAAAATGCACTGTGACAAATGCTGACTCAGGTGGCCGCTAGCAAACCAAGACAAAAATCACCCCTGCAGATCAACCATCTTCATTTTATTTTGCTTTCTGTGCTTCAGACTCAGAAGCTGGCTTCTTATTGTGAAGAACAATGCAGCATGGTGAAAACTGAGGCGCTGGGAGCTGGGGATCGAGCCACCGACCTCGCAGTAGATGGGTGACCTGTGTACCTCCTAATCACAGCTATGTGTTCCACAGTAGTTCTCTGCAGTGATGTTTCACTCGCTGTCAAACACACCAGCTGAGGTTAGAATCTGAAGATCCTCATAATGAGAATGTGCTGCGACTTCAAGCACAAGTCATTTGTTCAAATGCACATAACAAGGTGTGAAATGTCTTTATAGCTGTAGAGTCGGCAGCAAAGCAGCACTAGACTCTTTGTAGCCAGGAAGAAAATTAACACCGATGTGACAGTGTACTGGACAAAGGCCAGCGACCTGAGACTATGTCTTCGTTGAGCTGGGTAAATCAGGAAACACATCTCTCGTTTGTTAAATAGGAGCTTTAAAATGGCCTCTGGAGTGTGTGTATATCTGAGCCTATCTGCCAGGGCCACCACCTAATTCATGCCATTGCAGGCATAGTTTAGAATGAAGCTTTTTCCTGGTTGTGAATGTTTTAACGTGGAGAGAAGTAAATGCAGAAAAGACCTGAAAGACAATATCCAGTACAGGACATGGAGTTTTTTCTGCCTAACATTCAGTCTTGTGGCTACAAAAATATCAAGTTTTTTACAGTTGGGTTCACACACAACGTTCATCAAAAGTCAGGGAAGGACTGTGGGCTGGAATATAACACACTCTATAGCAGAAAGACAACAATCTCAGTTTAATCAAACTAAAGTGCTTTTGCTGTCTGAATCCAGTGAGTGTGCGTCAAAGACCACATTTAAGCCAACGAGGCCGAGTATACAGCAGGGATGTTTCCATTAACTTAGATTTATGTTGATTCTGTGACACGACATCCCGAGTTTAGAATAAGAGATTCTCTCGCCAGTGCAGCAGCATTGTCACAATTTACGCATGTTTACGGACAACAAATTAACTAATTAATTTTGTGCAACAGAAACCCAAAAATATGTAGATGAGAAAGCAAATGTGGTAACTTTGGCTGCAGAGACACAGAGAGTAGGAGGACGCTGGGTGGAGGTGAAACTGAGAAAGTGTGCAGAAACTGGCGTCGGTGCAGCAGGAATGTTCCTCCTGTCTCCGTTTCCTGTGATCACTTATTATAAACGTTGATATGCCCAATAATGCAGCACAGCTGTTTTCACTGACACATCTTTATGTGGATTTTACATGGCAACCATGAAATAATGATGTGGTCTGCTGCCGCTTCTCACCAGATGCTGGTTGTGAAGCTGTTTTTTATGAAAGGGAGGTGCACACGAGCTCCTTCATGTTGTTTTACTTACTACAAAACTGATCTTAATATGGTTATGTGAACACAAGAACAATATTTAAACTGTGCCAGATGGCGATTAGCAATATTGATATTAGATACAATATCATTTATGCACAGTGGTGGATTTGCTGCTGTCCAGAATGCCGCTTACATTCACGGCCGTCAGCCGCGCCATGTGTCAGCAGACACTGTCATCCCCTGAACATCATGTGTTTCATGTCTGTTGATGTTAGATGCTGTTAAACAGCCAAGACTGTCTTAAGTGCTTGATAAGTGGTGTCATCTACCGTCCCCTCTGTTAGGTGATCATCATTCCACTTCGGCTTAGTGACCACCACTCATTTTCCATGTCCACTTATTCACATTTTTTATAAAACCAACAACACAATGCTAGAAATCCCTCCTCCCTGCTGCAGGGGGCAGTGGTTGGACACAGATGCACAGCAGAGCACGGTTATTAATCTTCCTTACACTGACTGCAGCAGAGTCAAAGCTGGCTCATAGGAAGGTAAGATGATATCTCATGATTCAAACACAACACATTAATATCCACCACAAACTTGTTATTATGCTGCTTGTTTGCTGCCAATGTTCTCACTCGCTTCCGTTTCACAGGCACATAAAACTATCAGTGAGAGAAGACACCATTTAAGACATAGGTAAAAGAAGATCCTTATGTTCCATGGATTCTATTTAGCCCTTTATAACAGTGATGATGAGGATGAAAACCATGATTAGGATGCTGTGGTCACTCTTCCACGTTGCTCTTTGGAATCCTGTGAATGTAATTGCTCCAGAAATCTTTGTCATTGAGCTGGAGGTCCCACTACAGACGCCTCAAGGACTGAAAGAAGCACTGATTTGATGATTAAATCATTCATACCGAAGCAGCCCGCGAGCTGCCTTTTAAAAAGGTGCTTCCTTTGACACAGGAATAGTTGGAGTAGAAATTAATTCAGCAGGATTTTAGAAACCAAAGAAACAAATACAGTGTCATATTAGTATCTTATTCTGCTGCGACTCACTGACTGAAATAATCTCATTCTTCATAGACCAGAATCTGATGGTGACAGTCATCATCTGGTCAGAAAATATTCCACAAATGACTGTGTGCTGACTCGAAGGAAAGCCTCTCTATTTCCCCTCCAGTTCTCTGTCCACGAGCACACGAACATCCAGCGATGGGCTCATTGAAAATGCCTGCTACGGCTTGTTAGAGGGCTCCTTCAAGTTCACAGCCAATCAAATGGCATCTGAATGCTCACGGTCCCTCAGCTGTCTTTGAGCTCTGTCGCCATGGCTGCTGCCACATTTTTTTTATATTTATGTGCCGCTCTCTGACTTGTCGCCTACATTTATGGTTATCACTTTAAACTTCATGCCTGCGTTCTGGTGTGAGGTATAAATAAAGACAAAAAGTTACAGCAGGCTACAAACACGGGATAGTGTTGAACTGTTTTTCTATTCCGGGCGTCGTGAGTGCACCTTTTGCACTGAGCTGTAGAGCAAGTGTACCGCTGCCTCGACCAGCGAGTCAACACCACCCACTGAGGTGTAACCTAAGTGCTTGAGGGAGCTCATCCTATCAGTCATCTCGCAACCGCAGCCCTGCCATCCCATCATGAGACTCTCAGCTCTGCTCCATGCTCAGCTCCCCCATCAATGCAAAGTTGCCCATGTAGAAAAGTCTACTGATAGAGGGGACTTGCAGGGTGACTTCTGATTTATTACCCGATCCTGTAAGAGTTGTGTGAGCTGCTGTCAGAAATACTCCACAGATACAAGCTTCTGTTTCCCCCTCGCCTCTGTGCTCCCATTCCATCTCTTCCCTTCCCCTATATTTGATCACATTTCAGCTTATTCTTTTAATCCGCCTATTCTTCTTCTTCTCTCTGTCCCCTGATTTTTTTCCCCACTTCATCAGACGATGCTCCCTCACTGCTGCCTGATTAGGAAATCTGATCCTACACAATGCTAAGCGCACATCTCTAGCTAGAACACAGACACACACACACACACACACACAAACTGAGCATAACCCCAGTCTGACAGCGCTGTCTGCAGGCTGAAGTAACTTGGACGTAGCTGTGTAATTATGCAATGCACAGTAATAATTTACTGTTTGAGAGTAGAGAGGTGGACAGGGGTCATGAAGTTGCGTGCTGTCACCGCCTTAAGATGAATGTACTACACTGCAGTGTGTGCACAGATAAGATGCTGTATTCTCCTCACCTTTTCCACCGCTTCTATTTCAGACAGCACACTGTGCAGCATACAGGTTGTACAGACAAGATTCTATAAATCTAGCCTCCTACATTTCCTACATGTAAAGTTGCAATATGTTTTTTTTTTTTACGTCGGGCACAAGTTGGGCTTATGGAAAACCACTGGGGCAGGCAGTCGCATGCCTATATTACCCCGGGGAGATGGAGATGAATGTGCTGAGTGCATCATATACACTGATGTGCCACAACATTAATACCAACTGTTGGTTAATGTCAGAAGACGCAGTGCGCCACAGCTTGCTGTTTATGGGGCTGCACGGCCAGACACTAGTCAGAATACTCCTGTTGACCCCTGTCCAAAACAATCTTAAAGCCACCAGCTGGTATTAATGTTGAACAATTTATGTGCTTGATATTTGCTGACTCGTGATTAAAACGACTTCCACTGTGGGAGATTTTTCAGTAACATGCAGCTGTAGCATATGGAGCAGCAAACACCGGCTTCCCTCCCAGATAAATGAGAAATGAGTGTCGACAGGGTTATTGAATGTCGCTGAGCTGTGACACACACACACTCACACAGTTCAGCAGTTAGATTTGTTAGGTATGTCACTGATATGAAAACAGTACAATTCTTTTGAAAGCAAAACTTTCCACCAGATAACCTACTAGAACATCTTTGATGAGGGGTTCCCAGGTCACAAGCTATAATGGTTGAGAATGGTGAAAGGCATAAAATGTGCAGGACGAACACAAAAGCCTGCCCGTGGTTGGATAGAGGCAAGAAAAGAACGTTAGTTAAGGTTAGAGAAAGTTTCAAAGTTGTGTGTGAAGGGATCAGGTCACATTTTTTGTAACCTTAACTAAATGCAGACAAACTGGATGTTGTCCTGGAGGACAGTTACAGTTACTTAATAGTTGACTTTTCTACATAACAATTACATTATTCGTTAAAGAGAAGTTACAAATAGGGATGTGTATGCCGTCAATTATAGTTCCTAGAGAGACAGCAAACTTGAATCGGCAGGTCAGACTATTAAAAAAATGGAATTGGTATTGGCTGATAAATGAGCAATGAGTGCATCTCTAGTATCAGGTTTATTATTATTGAATTGTCATCTGTGAAGCACAGAGAAAATAAAATGAATGTAATAAACAATCAAACACTGTAGTCTTCAGGAGAAGAGAAACAGACAGTGTCTTTAGTGCCTCTTTGCAAACTTCTAGCAAAACAAACAGGAATAAAGTAAGAGGAAGAAGATGAAGTTTTAGATCTGATTCAATTGCTTCCAATTGATTTTCTCATCAGGCCAAAAGTCGAAGAGCGTGTTGATGTATTGTAATTTACATGTCGTGGCTAAAAGTGCATTTCAGAGGCAGCTTGTTCTACTTTTTCCAACATTAGGGATCTGGCTAAAAGGTCTGAATAAACGTTGTCGACACTGTCACTGAACAAAGGTGTCATTCGCTGTTAGCTGAACATCACAGTCGACTGACTGACCCGTACAGACGGTTGGTTACAATGAGCTGTGTCTCTATACAAGATTACTAAAAGACAAGAAATATAATATAAACCTACACAAGAATCTGAATCACACTGAATCTACACAGTCATGGAAATGCCTGTGGCCATAGACATGTGACATTTAATGTGAACTCATTTAAATACAACAACGTGGAAAAATACCACCAAAGGTTTGTCATAATTAAAAGTTCGAATACTACAACTGCCACTACTGTAATACTTTAATAATGTTTATTCTTATAAAACAGGTGGTGGTTTTTATAAGCTGCAATCAGCTCTAGTCGAGTGCTTTTTCACACACAACCACTCTGGTGATTACATTAAACATGTAATCATGGGGACTGAGCGGTAGCAGAAGAACAGGTGATAGGATTTGTAGTAGAAAATACATGCAGTCATTTGATTTATATACAGCCCTCATCAGGTTTTTCTTTTCTTTTGCTTAGATATTCTCTGCTTTTCTTTCATGGTGGCCTTGACCATCGCGGGGGACGAGTGGAGGAAGCATGCGTGGTGGTGAAGGTGGAGGTGGTGTGTGGGCTGCTATTACACACATGTTGTACTATCATGAATAAAACAGTTGTGCCTTTTTTATCAGATAGAAAAGACCAATCTCTGTCGTTTCATTAGTGAATCAGTACGTTTCTCTTCTTTTCACATTAATAGAGATAGGAAAATATTAAAAAACAAGTCCTGTCTATGAAGAGCAGCCTCTCAGTTTATGTAACCTACTGGATGAATAGAAGAGGATTTTTTTATTATGTCTCTGAAGCAAGCACCTGTGCTGGTGATCATCTGAAATGTACCAGACAGCAAACAGTGGGCTGAGAGGAGTGGATTAACTTCACTTTGGAGAGGAGGGCTAACCGTCATTTAAGGATTTGTGGTGGGATATCTCTATTTCCACTACTAATCTCTCTGTGACGTGTCAAAAGGGAAAATATTCCACTTTTGGGTGACTTTGTGACAAAGCAGGACACATTCCCTCCTGGAAACAGAGGAGGTCAAACTGAAATCAGTCATTCTGCCCACACAGCGTCCAAGGACACATCTGCTGTTTGGACCGTGTTTACACCCACCAGCAGCAGCTTCCAGCAGCTTTGCAGAAATCGATCACACATGGATCGACGGTATGAGACTGACACTCTCAATCAATCGATATTTCCCAGCCCAGCTTTCGAACTCGTCTTTGGGCTTTCAACGCACATGTAAGGCACTAAAACAAAACATTCAGTGCAATGAGGCGCTGTTTATGACTTTTTGACAGTTTGCCGTGGTCATAAAGCGCCGCTTCCAGAAAATGATGCCGTTAAGCCCGCTGAGCACTGCAAGCCCCTATTCTGAATCGACAGTTACTTAATGTTTCCTTTGAGGCAGGCAGACGACTCAAAACAACGACAGCGTTGCAGCGCGTCACTTAAAAGCGTCAGCCTCCGGTTTAATGAGGGATTGCGCAGTCTGTGCATGTGTTTGTTGTGGTGACCCTTGGGGAGCGGGCAGGCTGCATTAATAAAGCATACAACCATGCAACATCTCCAACAAACCTATGGACCACCATCAGAGACAGAGTCATTCCGCTTTCCAAACCACTTTCTCCAGGGCTCAGCAGATAATTTAGTTGTTCCTCTCTGTGGGCAAACATGTACATATGAAATGGGTGTAATTACAGTCATCAGTATCATCATCACTTGTAGTTCATTAACTGGATGCTAATGCCTCAAAATGTCACGCACATCTGTGAGAACAGCTATCTGTCGTGGCCCAGTGCACTCCATCAGGTCAGCTGGTTGCGCTGCCCGTCGCCTGTTGAAAACCGTAATGAACTAATCAGGAAGCAAATGCTGAACAACCAGAAGAAGAGGTCCAAACAATAGACCGCATTTCTCTGCCAAGCATTCCTTTCAGCCATCTCCGTGACTCACCCCGTCTGACGGCCACCGGCGGGTTGGCGTGCCACCTCTATGTCACAGGATCAGGTCTGCCCGTGCATGTGCTGAAGGTAACTGATGAAGAGCGAGTCTTAGTGTCTGACTGCGTGGTCATGGAGTATGTGGCGGCTGCAGATGAGTTTGAAAAGCTCCAGCAGTCAGTGTAATCAGTCTCAGCTGTCCTCTGGAGCCTCTTCACGCTTTGAGTGCTCTTTGCTGCTTTTCTCACTGCCTCATCAGGGGTGTCAAGGGTTCAGTCTGTCTATATCCCCTTAGGGTTTTCTCTTCTTTTTGAAATGAAACTGTGGTGGTGTACACGTGGAGGAGCCTTATCCTCCTCCAGGGCAAAGGTTTTCATATCCTGAGTGAGTCTTGGGGGTCACGACATTAAGGATCATCTGAGTGAAGCAGCGTTCCACAATATTAAGTCCGTTGGGAAGCGTTTGTGAATGCCGCCTTTCGGCCTTACACAGTTTATGTGGCTTTTGTTTAAGTTGTAGATCAGTGGAATAATAGTGTAGGAAACAGGTTTTCTCCACAGCATGGAGGTGATCCCTTGAGAGACTTTGTCTGATCCTTGTCTGTATCCTTGCCAGCAAATGAAACCCCCTCTGAGCCAATGGAGCTGTGTGACTGTCAAAACTCTCCCTCGTGCAACACATGATCCCTCTCCAGCCGTTGCTGTACCATATGTTAAAGCCAAACGGAGGCGACACACTGCTGAGTTTGTGATGATTTGAGCTCTAGGGAAAGGGGAGGGAGCAGAATCGGTGTCCTGTTGTCACCAACATATGGCTCGTGCGGCTTTGTCTGATGACATCTATTGTTGTGCAGTTTTCATTGAAGTACAGCAGACTCCAAAACATGTGCTGTTGCTTTGTTTTGGGGTCCAGCAGCTTTTTTTTAAGTGAAAGTGGAAGTGATTAAAAGACCTAATGATCCTTTCCAACGTAATCCCTTTATCTCCACTGTGCTTGAAGTAAATCTCATGTGATAACTATTAAGACGTGTGTGGTTTTAAACTTCAAACAGCATGAATCAAAGGATTAGAAAACAACTTCTGTCAGATAACACATATCATGTGATGCAGAAATAGGACACGCAAAGCTCTGACACAGGGTGTGGACACACTTGTTTCAGCTAAAACCACTTCCTCTTTCCCGACAACATTAGGATGATTGTTAGCGAGCTAGTTCTCCGCTCTCTTTGTATTCCTGAATGTGCTCCGTTTTGTGTTGCTTGGCAATGTGATCCTAGATGGCCACTCCTATTAATCACTTCCTCTCTGGGAAGAGGGTTCATTAGGAAGCGATTCTCTTAATGGAGCCTGGAATGGGCCATAGTTTAAGTGGTGCAGAGTCAGGACAGAGGAGCTAAATCTATCTGGCCTGTGTCAGGTCTGAACAGGAATGGAGAGGACGCTCTCTCAGGTCATGCCAAATGACGTTATCTACGGGAGCAGGGACCACTCACATAAATAAGCCTGGAGGTGGTCCACTCTGCAACACAAGCACTCCAGCTCTGCAGGCGAAGAAAAAAAAGCATGGTATTGCTGTACTCTGGTGAGCTGTGAGGATTAGATCGGTAACAAGAAGGAAAAATATTCAACACAAGAAATATGACAAATTAATCTCATCGGGTAATGCGGGTGTCTCGATGACAAATGTCGACAGAATACCTGAGCGGGGCAAGTAATTATACCCAAATGAACTTGTCACAGCTTGTAGAGAGACTATCACTTGAGTTAGTATCAGCTTTACAAGACTTGAGCGCTGTACGATGACGGCTCCCAGCCCAGAGACAAACGACTTCCTCAAGTGCTGGTACACTGACAAAATGATAATATGTTGCCTCTGCAGCAACATGGCTCTCTGTTGTGCCACTTGGTTCTGACACTGCTCGAAATAACATGCAGTGATGACTTTATGTGGATGAGAGTAAAAAACATTGCAGTGCTTAGCTGTAATGGAAGCTGAGGCAAGTGCAGTTTCCACTTTGATTCCATCCCACTTCCAGTCTACGCTCGGGAAACACCAAAAGTTATTGTAGTGATTTTGGAGAAATGACCATTGACAGGCTTCTGCAAATTGACCAATCAGAACAGGCTTAGGGGAAGGGGGGCTTGAAAAGACCGGAGATAAAACTATTTCAAACTGAGTGAAAAGAAATACCACATAAAGGCACATACTACATGGGTCTCAGTCCCCCCATTACTGCGTGTCGCTCCGAGTAGCGCTGACAAAGGCCTAGCAGCTGTCCAAACAGTATTTCCCAAAGTGGATCAACAAAGTATTCATCATGATTATTGTTATTATTATCCGGGAGTTCGACATCAAGCCTCATATCATCGGGACTTAGGAGGATTTACTAGAGCTGTACTGCCATAAGCACAGGAACCAGGTACTGTACGTCCAAGTTGTTACTGCGTCTAGATGGATCTAAACTAGTTAAAAATACTGCAATGCAAACATCCAGCTGCAAGTCATTAAAGGTTATATGGATTTTCCAAAAGTGGTTTTGTGGCTCACAACGACAATGTGTACATGCTAAGATATAGTTATAACATTTACCATATTCACCATATTAGTTAGAGCTTTAAAGGTGTTTAGGCAAAAACCAGTATCAAAGAAACAGTGATTTATCCTGAGGGGGATATGAATTACTATACTATTTGTTTGGTGAGTTCACTGAAATATTTCACTCAAGACCACAAACTAAAATTTCACTTTTCTTTTGGAGACATGTCTCACTGAAGTCTCTCGACCCTTTGAGAGACTGATACAGGATTTACACTGACAGTTTGAGGTTAAGCATATTTTATGAAATACACTTAACTTCTAGAGGCTGGCACAAAAGTGCAAATGTTGTCTATTAAAAAAGGGTGAAAGAAAAAACAAATAAATATTTGTGAAGCTTAGAACCTTCAGAGTTTGGTCACACTGAGACTGAGCCTAATTAAAGTTTCATTTTGTTTTTTCACCTGTTAGTGTTATTGTACCAAGCTGCATTTATCATGTATATTCCTGCTAATTTGTCCACTGGATAAACTAACGGGAGTTTGGGCTGCTAGAACAGCATCACTTTTATCCCTCTGTGTGTTATTTGCTGTTTACTGTGTGCTCAGGTGTGGGATTAGACTGGATGCCAAAGCCTATTCAGCTCAAATAGCTTCTCAGACAATACCAGCAAATATTAATGATGTTTTCCTCATAGGTGTTCACAGGGAGTTCAGAGGCCTGTGACAGAATAAACAACGTGCACTGGAACAAAAGCTTGTTCCTGCTGCTCAACACTTCTGTACTTTCGAAATGCTGAAGGCAGGTTTTTGCTGTGTCCTTTACTCTGACCACAACCTCATCAAGCTGAATAATTGTTGCGGTGTGAGGAGAAGATTACCTGGAGGTGATGAATGTCCTTTCTCGTCCTGTGCTCTCCTTTCAGCTTTTTTTCTGAAAAAGACTGTTGCCATCTCCTTTTTTAACTAATGAAACAAGACTGAAACACTAACTCTTCTTTTTGATCACCTCACCCCAGAGGCCTTCTTCTTTAAAACTGTCAGAAGTTTTTACATTACATTCATTTACATACAGAAAAAAACGTTTAATTGCTGCATGTAAATGAATTTGATGATGAATGAATGTAAATCCTGTTTTGTCGCATTGTTTTCATAATGAAAGTAACCAGATGTTTTCTAATATGTAAGTAGAAAGTACAGATATTTCTCTAGAAATGTAGGGAGTAGAAGGAAAAGGTCATCAGAAAAATAAAAAACTCAACCAAAGTACAGATACCTGAAAAATCTACTTAAGCACAGTAACAAAGTAAATGTACTTTGTTACTTGACACATCTGCTGGCGAACCTGCAGTGTATTGTATTGATTCCTTCTCATTGATCCGACCTGTTAGACCTGTTAGACCTGTTAGAAATATATTGTGTTTTTATTGTTTTTATTTCGGCTTGTTGGTGGTGGATGGTGGAGTTTTCAAAGTAAAAGACGTTTATGCTCCGTGCTCAGTGAATTTAATAATATTTTCTCATTTGATTAAGACTTTGTTGTGTTTGTGCACAAATGTGATGATAATTAATGTGATGGAAATCAAGAACTGTATGATGGATTGAGGTCAACAAATCAGGGTTCGTCCTCTGTGGACAAGGAATTGTTTAATGTGTACAAAATAAATTCCAATATTAACCACTGCTGCTTTCAAACTGCATAAACTGACATGTATATTTTGTTATATAAACATCACCGACGGCTGCAGTTTTTTGTAACTCTGTCAAAAAGTTTAAATATTTACATATCAGCATTAAAGCTACAATATACACCCTAAGCACAGACAGTCAGCATCATCACAACTGTAACTTGCTTCCACAGGGGTCGCTGATACTGGCAGGTGTAACAGTATCTGAACATCGCTTTCAATTGTATTTAACTAATATTGTCATTCTATTTCCCCATAGTGGAATGATGCACTTGTTAATTTTCTACTTCGCTAAAAGATAAAGGGGAGAGGAAGTTGTATGCACAGATCAACTTAAAGCAAATTAAACCCTATATATTAACAAGTAGAGTGGCAAAGTTTGAGCAAAGTGATGACATTTGCTTAGATACTCAGCAAATGCAATTGTTTTAATTAAAATTAAGTTGCAAGCTGAGCACTTGTGAAATTAGCTTCTCGAAACTAGAACAGATAAACATGTCACAGGTGACAAAGGTGATAAACAGTACTTGATAGTAGAAATCTACAGCTTACTGAGCAGATGTTTTGCTGTATATAATAACATACTCTAGAGTTTGAATGAGCAAGCTGTTTGTCGTTTGTGTGTCTTCTCTAAAATGATAAAGATAGATTTCAACGCCATTGTTCTGACACCGCGGGGTCTACGTATTTGTGACAACCTTCTCTATCCCACACACCGCCTGCAGAAATATCCTTTGCTTTGCTGCCAAGGAAACCCTTTACATGTTTTTGGTTGCCCTTGATGCTCCTTGCCTTTTAAGTCCATAATGGAATCTAAGAAGAAGTTTGAAATCAACACCAGCGGCAGGCGCAGCTGTACTCTGTTCGACGGCTATGGTTAAAATTCACCAGTGGTTTCCATGTGACTGTTTAAAAATGCATAGAATAATGGGAATTAAAGCAGAGCAAGTCTGCCCGGCCTAGCAGAGTGCCTGAAAGATGTGGGACAAGGGAGAGGGAGCAAAGTGACACATTAACAAATCATCAAATGCAGCTCTCTGCAGTCAATCAGCCAGGGACCAACTTTGATGAGGCTTTACTCTGGGTGAACATGCCGCCCAATTACAATGTCACTCAAGGAAGATGCAGCCGCACTTTGTTTCGCAGGCGCTAACACCTTTAAAGTGCTGCTCTAATACATCCATCGCTCTCTTTCACTATCTCTAACCTTGACACGAGAGGACTCCACATCTACCCACAAAGCACCTGATTGAATCCCAATGTGAAAGACCTAGCTATAGCAAAGACTTTGTATCCTGCCTGTAGACTCTTGATTGAATCTCCAAAGGCTCCAAAATGTTTCTCATCCCAAGGGCCCAATCACCATTCTCTGATTGGTGATCTTAACCCCAGTGACCCCGTGGAGATGGACTGTACCACTGCAGAGAGAGTGGGTGGCCTCACACTGCCCTATATTTTCTCTCACTTGTGTAAAATGTGCTCCTTTCACAAAGAACTCAAACAAGTAAAGATAAAGTTTCGAGGAGTCGTTGAGAAGGCATTTAAGAGCTGTGCGCTTGGAGATTGCGAATGCATATGACAGATAGGAAGCACAAAATCTGAAAGATGGCCAAACATCCTCTTTACTTGAATGCATCATATGTACTGGAAAGTACAGTAAGGGAGGTGTACATTTCACAGCAGGGCTAAAAAATACTGCCTGTGTGGTTTCAGGAAGAGAGACGTAAAAACATACATTCTCAGGGAGAGATAAACAGCTTTGTGAAGTGAGGAGAGACTTGACAGGAGAAGATAAAAACAGCCCTCAGGTGCAGTTTGACCAGGAGCAGTGCTATGCCGTGTTCAGAAAAGCAGCAATGTTTACTTCTCTGTGGAAACATTTGAGCCTTCGCCTCCACACACTGTATCCCAGTTAAAGTGGAGGCCCGGTGAGGTCAAGCTCTAAAGTAAAGAAACAAGCACAAACAAGTGCAAAATACCTGCTTAGAGCAATACAATCATCCATGCACGCATGGATCTGCACTGCCTGCAGCATATAAAAATATAGACTCATTGTTGGTGCTGACTTCTTGATTTTACATATAATTATAATTATCCAATGCGTCCCATATAGATTCTGTTGGTGAATTGGGAAAATTCAAAATGAAGTGTTCAATTAAATAAGTGCCCAATTGTTTATACTCTGTGTTAATTAATAATTTTATTTCAGATGTATTGATGCCTTAGAGTTGCTAGCCACAGTACCATTCAAAGCTTTGGAGCCTACCAGGCACAAAATATCAAGCAGGACCTATTCTAAATCATATATTTGAAAATACCATAATGAAACTGAACACATATACAGTGAAACAGCATGACTTCAAAATGATGCTAAATAACCACAAAAAGATTCAAAGTGGACAAAAACACACACAACTACAAAGAAATATACAACAGACGTTAAAAGTTTTTGCAAGATGAAAAAAAGATTTGCACAAAATTACCAGTTTTTATGAGACTGATTACGTCATATGTATGGAGACGTGTGGCGAGTATTAAGCAGTATTACGCATAAAGAACGTAAAACCGTAATAGATGATAACTCAGCAAAACCCAAACCTGGTGCAGGTTGTCACTCAGTTCAGGTGTTTTTTGTAAATTCAATTGTTCATAGAGAGCATTAATAAAACGGATGTTAATGACTAGCAGATGTACTGTTTTGCTGTTTTCCTATCACGGCAGCGGTTTTCTATTAAAATCTTTCTCTTCCCAACAACCACAAAACTCCATGGTAAAAAAATGTTATTCAACAAGAGCAGCAGACAGCACTAACACGAGATAACACGGCAAAGTAAAAATGAGTGAAACATGGCTGGCTGCTTCACAGCAGGCAGTGTTAGCTCACCAACCTGTACCAGTGTTTGCATTGTACGTGGGAATAAGCTGCAGCGATGTCCACAGATATTCCTAAAAAAGAGGAATCAGTCTATCAGCACAGAGCTAGGGACTTTGAATAATGTGACGTGACACGACAGTAACGCACGTACTAAAACAGACTGACTTATACTTAAACAGCAACACTGAGAAAAGAGTTGGCAAAGGGGCTACATTTGCTTAATGGGAAGCATGAGAGGCACATAGAGATAAAACAGTTGTGTAAGAGTAGTCATTAAGATATTTTTTCAGCACTGTAAGTTGGAGCTGCCTCAGCACGTCAGGTAAATGCAGGTGATCATGTCCATCCCGTGCCCAGAAATTCATCAAGTATTTCTCCAGACATTTTACACAAATGGCTACTGGCAGAGGAAGTTTGCATAATTATTATTATTATTTCTCCTACTTTCTACTAACATATATATATATATATATATTTTTACAGGGACATATAAAGTCAAATATAAGATCATGTGTAGTACTTAGTAGTGTGTGATTGACAGCCTCATTCTCCAGAGGTTAATCTGATGACTGTCAGCTGTTCAGCCTGTGACGGCTGTTGTTCACTTGTGTCTCATCAGGACTCACCAGTGCTGCCGTTTCGTGTGAACTGACATGACAACGTGAATATTCAGAGCGAGGCAGGTGACGTCAAGCAGTCTTTATAAATCTCTGTCACCGAGAGGAAGAATGGAAGCAGACATCTGACAGAAAATACTACCGAACAGGTCGTACATCACACTTCTGAATGAGGGAGCGAGGGGTGAAGTGTGTAATTACGGTCATTAACTGGCAAGTCCCTGTAGCAGCAAATATATTATGAGCATATTTTATCATTGTGAGGGAGTTAATGCCATTTTTAATTATATTTCCTATCACACTACTTGTTATTTTATACCACTCAGCTAGCTCATCCTACCTCATGCAAACATGGAAGCTGGTGTCAGAAGTGCTAGACAGAGATCTAATGTGAGTTATGCCTGGATGGAGCATTTTGCATGTCTGCATGAGCCATTGATCACATGCACATGATTTTCAAGGCAAACCTCTCCCCCGGGGATGATTAAATACAATTGCCTTTCCTTTCTGCAAATCTCAAGTATGTGCAGCTAAACACACCACCAGGCAATGAAAGCTGGCAGTATGAATGATGGTCATTACTCTTACTACCGAAGCTGCAAATGCCTCATTGCAGGAAGGAGCCGTATGGTGAGCATCCTTAATGAGTGTGCTGGAGCAGGAATTCATATATTTACACTTGGTGTGATTAAATTGCAGTGCTGGCGAGGAACTAGACAGAGCGGTTGTTTACCTAACAATGCATTATCCCTATATGTATGATCAATCCAGCCATTTCAGTAACACACACAGTCCCGTTTTTTGTTGTGAAACATCTTTCACATATCAGGACTGGATGTTCTATAACACTCTAAGGGAGGCAAAGGGATTAAACATGAATGTATTTTCCATTGAGTTGATTTTTCTGCTTGCTGATTTTAATTTGTGTGTGTGTGTGTGTGTGATGTTAAATTGATGTTGGAAAGGCAATAAAGCGGAGTATGTTTCCTAACACACCAGCATCCCATAGAGTGAATCTGACAGACATGTGAGAAATGGGAGAATAGCTGGCTGCTTGCTGTAGAGATCTGAGCTGCTTTTACTCCCTGCGATTTAACGGGATGTTAAATTGTTCTCTGCAAATACCACATCGTTTGTCATCACACATCAAAGCAATTACCATCACCGTAGAGAAATATTGCACAGATTTCAGAAAAAAAATAATGTTAAATGTTGAATGTTAAAAAAGAGTTTTTTTTCCTTGTTTGAACAACTTTTTGCCTGAGAAACATTTTAGAAGCTTTGCCAGAACTTTTCAAATGTTTTTTCTCGGTGCATTTGAGTTTTCAGTAACATCTTGTTAAAATGCTCAATATACAATTTTCTTTATGTAAAATATGTCTTTACTTTATTTTGCTTGTCAGACACTTTTCTCCAAAGCGACTTACAGGGAGCTAGCGCTGGGTGTCTGGCTCAGGGACACACCTGGTGGGAGATGGTCTAGGAGTCAGACTCCTAGCAGGTACAATAATTCACATAACTTGTGCTTCCTAAATGCACGGTTGAAGTTTTACTTTATACTGTGATGGAGCTGTATTCCTATAACAGTTTGTTGACCGACTGGTCTGACCAGAATGGTCTGACCAAACTGGTGACCTGTCCCTGTCAAGGATGTATGTGCTGTATATACTGTAGGAAAGAGTAATCATAACGTGTGGTATAGAGGCTAATTTGAATTATACAGGTATATCTGTAAAGATTTGTTACTGTGGTCACTCAGACACATAGACCCTTCACTGACAGCTAAAGCTCAACATACATAGTATGTAATGTAGTTTAATAGTAATACTAACCACATACTATAAGAAACTGCATTACAACCCAGAAGTCACTTGTGAGTTTTGCTTAAGGGTTGAGTATAATGTGCAAAGTGCAGCTGTTGGGTCAGTGGTGGAACAATGTCAAGAACTGGTTTTATGGGGGTTTATGATTGTGGATAAAATCAAACAAATACACTTTTATTAGTCTCTGTCTGAGGGTTTGTGTATGTTTGTGCATCATGATTTCAAACTGCAGTTTGTTTTGACTCAATGAAGAGCACCAACTCTGTCCTCCCTGTAAGAATGCCATGACGACAGAAGAAAACATTTGCTGATGCCAACTTGGTTGATGAATTTCTTTGCATCTCAGAACAAATATTTTGTACTTTCAGTATGTTCCTGCTATCTGTGTGTGCCTCTGTGCATGTTTGTGCATGTGTTAATTTGGATTTGAGTGCTTAATTGGATTTATGATGCACTGCTGAGCGAAACAGCACCATCTCCACAACTAACGTCCACTGTCTGCACTAGGTTTGGACCCAGTTTCCTCCCACAGCCCATCTGCACCTCTCATCCTCTCCAAAAGCCATTATAATCCCACCAATCCCACAGCCTCTCACCATGACTGCCTACTTTCTGGCAGCCCAGCCCTCCACATTAGGACTTGGAACTGGGCTGGAGGCTCCTTTTCTCCCCCCATTACCATCTCTGAGAAAACTGATTCTCTGCTGTCAGTGTGCCTTTTGCTCGTCACCACTGCTAAATGCATTAGAGGCCCAGCCGCCGGGGCAGAGGGAACCAGCTTTGGGGAGGTGGGTGGTAATTCAGTCACAGGCCATACTGGAAGAGGCTATTTTTTATTGGCCCTCAGGAGCCTCTTTTTTGCTTTTGTCCTCACTCATATGCTCTTATAGAAAAATACTGAAAAGTGAAGAAAAATGTCTGGTGGCTTACTGTAGAAATATCACAGATGAGGCTGGTGGACAGGAAGGAAAGCTAAGCTGACAGAGGTGCATAAAAATAGCAGGTGTGTGTGTGGAGGTAAAACAAATGTTCAAATTTGCTCCATTTATTACTTATTCATAGACAAAGGTGAGTAGTGTAACAAGTTACATTCCCTCTGGTTTTAAATCTTTAGTAAAAATTCACCAAAAAAGTGCTTGTGGTGTGTTTGATGTCTCTAATGAAGCCAGACTCACATCCTGGCAATAGATAGTTTCTGAAGGAAGCCTCACTCAACAGCATTCAGGTATTAGTCAGTGAATAAGTTAATGATCACTTATTCACTGACTAATACCTGAATGCCTCTGCAAAGCGTGATCATTACAGCGGAGCACGCAATTATCTGAGTATGTGTATCTATAACAAGCATCTGAAACGGAACAGCCCTTCTCTCACCTTTTGTTTTAATAGAGGATGTCTTCTCACCACAGGCCACAGCAGCACAGGTTGTGAACAAAAGCTACAGGTCATTAGGGGAACCTGATTTTTAATACTGATGTCAGGGTTTGTGTATCATTTCCATAGATGCACAAGTGCAGGGTAAAGTCTTCAGACAGGGAAAGATACAAGCATCTAGATAGAAAGAAAAAAAAATTCTCTAGCCTAATTGTTTTTACCAAGTAACATAAACCAGTTACAGTAACATAACCTGAGCACGTATAGAGATGAAAGACTAAAGCCTTTTTTTATTTTTACGTGCAGCACCTCAGGATTGATTCCACCCTAAACAGTAGTAGTGTGTTTTCCTTGGTGGCTTTAGCATGCAGCAGCATCCTTTGTGTGAATATTTCAGAAACATCTGTCTGCTGTCACAATGTCAGTCCAGGGCTGTATAGATTCTACCTGAACACATGTCTCTCAAACTCATTTAAACATAGGTCACACACAAGTTTGTGGATGCAAATGACAACTTCTGGCCCAGTCAACACCAACACATGTACCTTCATACCTATAAATGTGATCAGTGAGGAGGGGGATACAGTGAAGCTTAAAGCATTTCCATGACCACAGTACTAAACAAACTGTGGGGAATGTTTACGTCTGCTGAACACTGCAGGATATTTATCGCTCACACAAAAGCAAAAAAAAGCTTAAGTAGTACAGTGTAGGTAACACTCATTTCAACAGTTGCTAACTGCAGGATAAATATTACTCGAGTTTCGAACAGAAGTTTCTGCCAGACTAGACTTTACTATATAAGTTCATTCTGGTCTCAGTCTGTAGCACTGATTACAACTGAATCTATTTTCTGTGCACATGGAAAGACAAGAGATATCCAACTTCAAAATAAAAGCTGGCAGAAACTTAGCTACTAAATGCTACTGACATAACTACTGAGTGAATGCATGCTCTAATCCTCTGCTGCATTGGTTTAAGTCTTGCTATTGTGCTCTGTGTGATTTTCTAAACTATGACATTAATGTCATTGTGTTATGTGATAAACACAATGATGAAACATGTCTCCCGTCTCCCGAGCATTCTTGATCTTGAAAACTTCAGGTTATAATCCCTGCTCAACGTCCACTTATTCACTTGTTCTGCTGCTTTTGTCTGTGTCACATACACAACGTAGGACCAAAACTCCTCTCAGCAACAACAATGTAACGTATTTTCATGAATCCTATGACTCCTATGGCAAGATTAGCAACATCCCCATTAACACCAGGAATTCCAGGTCATTTGTTATCAGGGCTGTGCTTTACAAAACATAACTCCAAAGAGATTTGGAAAGCAAAGATGTGCGACTAAATGGTGCCACCGTGTAGTAGTGGGGTGTGATTTATGTCCACAAACTAAGAGATAACACCTAAACCTGTTGTGCAAGCAAAAGTTTCTCAGCCAGTGACTGTGAGGGACTTCTCTGCACCACAGGCTGTAGAAAGCACAGTGGGTTGGATTATTACAAATCTGTCATCTACTTTCCATTTAATTGCTGGAAAGAGCATATATGTGTTCAATGAGGAAGAATAAATGTATTTTCTCAAAAGGATGTCTGACTCTGCAGACTTTCTATTATTTGACTTTCCAATAATGTGGCAGTACATTCTGTATGAAATGACACAAACAATGCAAAAACAGAAAGCTGTGAAACATCCAGTACGTCTGAAGAGAGATCATATTACTCCCACATTAGCTTCTCTCCATTGGCTTCCTGTTAAATCTAGAATAGAGTTTAAAATCCT
>JAUMHF010000003.1:15132458-15142536 GCA_032359275.1 Microctenopoma steveboyesi | reverse complement strand
ATTGTGTAAGGTCCTAAACCTTACACTGTAAAGTGCCTTGAGATAACTTTTGTTGTAAAATGGCGCTATATAAATAATATTGAATTGAATTGAATTAAACTACGCAGTGTGAACAAATTTATGCCAAATATTTTTCTAATCCTTGGAAACCCTTATGAGTCTTTCATAATGTGACCACACTTTTCCTTAACAGAAGGTATCACCCATTACAGACCTCTTTAGTGACACCTGGGCGGTGGGTATAACACCTGACATATGACAAGGCCTTTCAAACTGTCTCATAACTACAGCTAATAACTACTATGTCAGGTGGTTTGAAAAGGCCTTGCAATGCATGAACATATGCTCCAAGTAAATAATCTGATGATTTGTTCTCATCTTGGAATAAGTTAGCATTTAGCTTAGATGGGCTATTCGTACTGTCCTTGAACACGTCCGACTTGTGCTGTCAGGCTGCTCACTACACATTGGGTGTAGACAGGATGTTACGTTCTTAATGTGATGCCTGTGCAGAGACATCAAATTCCCACTATTGTACTGTATACCCATTAATCATAGTTGAGATAAACCAGACTCCTACATAGCCTCATATGTAGCAAGCTGTTCTGACACCTCATTGCCAGAAGTAGGTTTTTCCTATATTTACCGCTTTCCACCACAATATAAAAATCACAAGATGCACTTAATGTTGCAGGCACCAGGGAGCTGCTATAAATATATGACAGACTCACAGAACCTTTGTCTCTTACCAGGTTAATACTATGAACACATTAATGTGCTGTATATGTAGGAACTGCTTCATCTTAATGTTTTAACAGTATTTTATGTCACCTGTAGCTATTAAATGTATCATTTTCAGATAACACTATAAAAGCAAGTTTACAAGTTTGTCTTAAAGGAGGTTATGTCAAATACGATAAGTGGCCATAAATGCTTCATAGATCTTTAATGTGGGTTATGAAAGCTGCACAGCTGAGATTTCACCTTCCAATTGTGTGTTTTAAATGATGCATTTTCAGAGAAATGCCTCCACCTTGATCAACCTTTGTCTCCACCACTTGGAACAGTCTCCACCTTAGGCAAAATTAATTTATTACCCACATCGACACCAGCTTCCCTCATTTAGTTGTCCAATCAAAGATGCTCAAAGTGAAGTTGAATCAATCATTCCGATGTGTCGCCTGTGCACAAACAACCCTCAGGCAAGTTATAAAACATTCTGTAATACAATAGATTCAGTTGGCTTATCTGGACGGGCAGTGTGGATAGGAGGTGGTGGGAGACTAAGAAGCAGCCAAACTCAGCCTCCATCAAATCGAATAATTCATGAACATCAACGTCTCAGCCTGTGCATGGCTGTAAAGTGCACTTTGAATGGAAGATTTTTGTCTCAGGCTCCTGTTGCAATCTCGGTGAACCGCACAGTGCTCGCCTTCATCTGCTCCTCTGATGCACTGTCATGAGACAACAGCTACAGCAGAACACTTGCACACCAATTAATACCTAAAGGGCCTCTCACAGAGTTCTCCTCCCCTGCAATTACTGCAGAGTGTGCTCAGACTACACCGTCTACCTGCAGCATACTGAACAGGACGAGTAATACGTTTTTACTTCTAATTCTTGGAATGTTTTTATGGTTTGTTTCCAAAAATGCAGTTCTGCAGTTGAACCATTAGTTTACAGTCTACCACCTTACATTCTAAATATTCCTAAATGTTTTCAGGGTTGTTTGTTCTTTCCATTCTCATGAATGCAATGCCTGGTTTAAACGTTTAGTTTACCATCCATGAACTGATTACAGTAGATGTATGCATGTACTTTAAACAGCAACTTAGCAGGCTGGTGGAAGCGTCCAGCTGCAAGTCTGTAATTACATTTTTTAATCTAACTTTGTGAATAGCCTCATGCAGCATTAGAACTGTTAACAACAGGGGCATACAGCAAGATTGTACATCTAGCTCCTCTGGCACCACAGAGACACATTTATAGATGGATCCAGGAGAATTAATTTTGGTGATGCCTTAACCATTTATCTCATATTATCATCAGGTCGAAACTGTGTTCTGTCCAGCTGATAGCTGCATCAGCCTAAGCTGTTCTCAAGTGCTAAACACAGTGAATAAAAACCATACTGGTTGAACATCGGTTTGCTAACACGGCCAGTAAATGCAGTTATAGCTACCTGTTTACAAACTGAAAAAAAATGTTAAATGTAAAATTTGGTTGCAGTTGACTTGTATATTTGAAGCAGCACACAAATGAATCCCAACATACATTTCTTTTCAACATGCCAAAAAAAGTCTGCTACACTGGAGCATTACATCATGATTAAATTCAGTGATGAGATAACCAATAATCTCATGCCAGTAACTGACAGACAAATAAAGCTTTTTACAGCTTTTCTTTCTGCACTTATTTTGGATATAAATGACTCGACGTCCTGCTGCACTGAGGTTCTCCCTCACAGAAACTATTTGTCTTCTTAAAGACAGCACAGCTATAAGCATGACATCATGACATTGCATCAACACTTGAAGGACATTTATTACATTAATAAACAGCTCAACAATGCTGTGTAAATGGGCTCATTTTACTGCTTCATTATATCTTTCTGAGTAGAAGTAAGGAGAGAGTGATTAAAGCCCGTCTCACCTAGTGTGATGTAGTGTTATTGTGAGAATAATTATACCTGTGAGAATCTAATCACAAGTATGAGAACAAAGGACAATCATCTTCAAATGCCCAAACATACTAATTACTAGGCTAAGATCTGAACACCCAGCATAAGGAGCTACATTTATCGATGATCTATGAACAGATATGTAGCCTATATCGTCACTCTAGAGACTCGTGCTTGAAGACAAGTTTAAACCTACAAAGACTGGACAAATGGCACAAAGTTTTCAGAAACCTGCACCGATTTAAAACAGTCAGGACAGAGAATAAAAACCCAACAGCAGAGTAAATATGCTAAACAACACACTGAATGACTGCATGGTGACCTCACCATGTGACCAGGAAGTGAGACTCGAACTGCAGGCACGCCATATTCAGCTACATTTGAAATGAAATGGAGTTTGTGTGATGAATGGAGAGCACTGTACAGCCCGTCGAGGAAACTGAATGAGATTTGCTTTGGCAAAATGTATGTTTAAAAAAAAAATCACACAAGTGGATGATTTCAGAATGCAACAGGAGCGCTAAACCTGGTCAGAATTTAAAAAGTGATTTCACTTGTTTCCAATGAAAAACAGACAACACACACTATCAGTAGACAGTAGTGTTTGCTGGTGGTTAGCTACGAGCTCTGGACCTCTGCAGTGTTTATAGTGGGGATCAGTTCTGCTTCTCCACAGTCACTTAAAGCAGCACATGACACATGGCATTCCGAGTTACATCGTCTACGTCATAAAAAAGGAAGCAATTTTTCTGCTTGTTCGGTCAAGAAAGCTACCATCAGAAGTTCATTTTCCAAGTTGGAATGCACTCAATAAACTAAAGTTGTGTATCACAGAGCAATCAACAGGCCTGTGGGCTAGATCCTGCCTGCCATGAATTTTTATCTTTTAGAAAGTGAACCTGTTAAAGCTGTTGCTCCGAGCTATCTCAGAACGAACCAAAAAGCTAATTTCTGCTGAGGACAGATGACTCTAAAAGAGGTGGGAGACTGAGTCCTTAAACACTCGCCAGTGTCTCTTGATTGCCATCAGACCCTTCTGAATTTGATAATGTGCCATTTCACACAGCGATGTTGGACTAAGGAGATCCTGCAAGAATAAATCAGCATGTGAGAGGAAAACTCTTATGCAATACTTGTGTTGTGTCCTAATCTACTGCATTGAAAAAAAATTCAAACCTGCGCAGATGCAGGACGCATCATGACTATACATGATGTTGTGAAAGCCTTGCATGTGGAAACAGTTTGCTGGAAAGCGACATGGAAATTTTACTCAGTTTCCATTTTGTCAGCCCACAGCCAATGGGAACACCATCACAAACTCTTCCCTGAAGGCTGAGGGATTCAATTTTTAAATTTTTTTACACATTCATTTGCAGCTGATGTGACGAGCATGCCAGAGCACTGACAGGAAGTGCTGAATGAATTCTGTTTCAGAGCAAGAGCTTTCTACTTTCATCCTCTGTATGATGCTGCAGCTCTTCTCACGCGCTCAGACTACTTGGAAGCACTTACGTGTGGGAACAAATGTTCTCTGTGATAAGGATCAAAGAATCTTTTCATAGGTCCGACTGCAAAAGACAAAACACTCTGAGCAGGGGTTCGAGGATAAATGAACTTGCATTAAGGAAAAGGTGTGAGGTGAAAAAGTGGGAGCAAGCAGGTCCAGATGAAACGCAGAGGTGTCATTAGAACTCCTTTGGGGAGGGAGTTTTTCATTGCAAAGGGCTGGAAAAGGCGTCATTAAAGACAGGAATCTCAGCAGCAGGCAGAGAATAATCAATCAGTCATCAGATACCAGAAAGTAAATGTCCGAGCTCTATCTTCTGCTGTTCTACATGAGCAGATTATGTACAGCTGCAGTGCCAACGTCCGGCTGACACAGCGTGAAGCTCCATGTCTTGCATCATAACAGCATTTGACAAAGCACAACTTCTTCATTTGTTTTCTCTGATCTTGTTCATCCATAGCGAGTGAAAAGTCACAAACGTTTTCTCGGTCCGGCAGTGACGGCTTGCCACGCAAGTGTCAGAAAGGAAACACAACAGAATTCAAGCTTTCTGTGTTAGGAAACAGATTAAAAAACTAAATGTAGCATGTCTTTCAGGAGGCTGAGAGTGGATAGTGAAGCATTAAATGCTAGTGCGAACTTGAGCAAGAGGCTGACACTCCTGACGTTAAACAATACTCTCTAAACAATATGTTTAATGGCATCACAGCTTGAGTATGAGGCTGTCCATTCACACAATGAGGTAGTAAAAACTAATGAAGACATGTGACATTGTAATCTATGGTCCTAAAAATAAAATAAAAAGAATATAGTTTTTGCTAATCTATGATCCATAGTAGTTCAAAGGTTTCCGATTTAAAACAGACCGCAGGAAAACCTTCATGTGCCCAACACAAATGAATAAAAATATACACATGCAGTTTAAAATGACTTTTTGAATGCTGTATCTGCATGTATCTAAAGTACCATTTTGGGATAATGCTGCACCTGTGGCTCATTCACTGGCTGACTAGACACGGCTTCTGACTTCAAAACGAGTCAAAATGGAGGCCGCTGGATACCTTTCAATGAAAGATGCAGGCGCCACTTTTTGAAATCAGCGACAACATGCATTAAAAGACAGGTGGTATAATATTTATGGCTTTGAAAAGTTTGAATAGGTGGTTATGGGTCAGAGCACCTGATATATCACAGTGTCTGCTCCTTTACACCCCACACTGCACTCTTCATTCCCCTGAAGACCTTTCAAGGGAACGACATGATAAGCCTTTCCCTTCACATCTGTTAATCATAGACTGCTTTACCTTATAGAATAGAATAGAAAAGCCCTGATTGTCACTGTACAGTGTACAATAAAATTGGAGTGCCACTCCCTTTGGTGAAAGATTCCATAATATAAAATGTAAGACCAAACAATAATATACGCCAATATATACACAAGATAGCAGCATTAATGTGGTAACAGACTTTGTATGTCAGTAAATTGAATATCACATATACATATTATTGCACATTGCCTCTGTTGTATTGTAGCAGAATATTTGCATTATATGAATATCACATATGAATATTATTGCACATTATCACTGTTGATCAGTTTATGAGTGGTTGGGGTTTGTGTTTATTTACAGCGGTGATAGCTCTGGAAAAGAAGCTATCCCTCAGTCTGTTTGTCCTGGTTTAAGGTGACCTGTACCATCAGCCTGGCCGTAACAGTTCAAACAGATGATTGCTGGGGTGGGAGCGAGAGGTGGTAATGTCCTCCAGACTGAGGAGTGAGCAACCAGTGACCTGCTTGGCAGTGCTGATGACCCTCTGCAGTACTTTCCTGTCTGCAGTTGAGCACCCTGCGTACCATGATGTGATGCTGAACAATAGGATGCTCTCTATGGTGGCTCTGTAGAACGTCACCAGCAGCCTCTCCAGGTTGTTCCTCCTAAGCACGCTCAGGAGGTGGAGACCGTCTTGACAGTTTTTATTTTTCAAAAAGAGAAACATATCTGCCTTGGCTAGTAATACTATTTGAGTTGGTTAAACAGACAATATGGAGATTTAGCTTTTCACAGGTAAAGAGATAAAATGATTGGCACTTCTGTCTTGTGAAAATGTAACAATGTTTAAAAAACATACAATTCTATAGCATTGTGATGCAAATGTAGCAGAGTAGTGTTCACTTGTATAGTGGCAAATCACAACAAGAGACATTTCGAGTCACTTTACATGGTCGTTTAAAACCAGACAAAATATAAATAGAATAATGTTGAAAACCCAACAGTCTCACTTGAGCAAGCACTTCACGCAACAGTGGAGAGGAAAAACACCTCCAGCAGAACCAGGCTCATGGAGGGGACAGAGAAGAATAAGCAGAACTATGGGAGGAAGAAGACACACGGTTAGTGGCAGTATTAGCAAAGCTCAAACTACAAGTTTTATCAAAGAGAAAGTATATTAGTCTAGTCTTAAACTCAGAGGGGGTGTCTGTCCTCCCTGAAGAGGGAGCTGGTTCCACAGAGAGGGGCTTGATAACTAAAGGCTCTCCCTCCGGTTGAAAGTTTCCTGACTGTGCAGTCGTATGGGTTCTGGATGTTGGGCACATTGACACCAGTGAGCCTTTCTGCAGTCCTGACTGTCTGGTGTGGTCTTTGCTTCTCATGTTTTGTGGCAGAGCTAAACCAGACAGTGATAGATGTGAAGAGAACAGACTGTGATTGCAGTGTAGAACTGAATCAGCAGCTCGTGAGGTAGGCTTCTTCTGCTGCTTTATTGATGTCTGTGTTGACATTTGATTTTAGGTTAGGGTTAGGGTTAGATTATGGAGCCAAGGAATGTGTCTTGTCCACATGTGCACATGTGGCTAGGACATGGGGGGAACTAGGAAGTGAATTCCCAACTCTGGGGTTCTTAGACAACTGCATGACAGGATTATCTATTTACCTTCTGCTTTTTGCTTTGTATCACTGAAAATACTGACATGTTAATAAACAACGTTGACACATAAGACATTGTAATAACCAAGTTTTAAAGTATTTCCATCTCTGCACCATCAATCTGTACGTGATTTTGTAATTATGGATCTCACGATTATGAGGAAGTAAGTCACGAAGAAGGTACACAGAGAAAAATAAATGGCTGGACAACATGGATGCCTGTGTCTTAAAACATTTTCATATTTGTATGACTATGGAGGAAAGAGGTTTACACTCTCTCCTGCAGCCAGAAAACTGAGTTTCACATATATATTTTCCACTCACTTGAATGATGTAACACTGCACAGCTCTACCATCAAAATGAAAGAGGTAACTGCAAGAACACTGTAATGTTTTAGGGATGGTTGGAAGCAGAACAGAGTTTACTGGATCAGAACCGATCAATCTCATGCATTATAAAAACTCATTTGGATGTAAAATTTCTGACAAACATTGTGCAAATCCAGAGAGCCGGTCTTCCACTCAGCAGAGCAGCTTCAAGCTGTAAATCAGTGTGACACTTTATATAAGAGCCCTGCTTCTCTCCAGTATGTTTAGGAAAGAGCAGTTTGTGCGTTGTTTCCTCTGTGGTTTGTGTGGGTGCTTTTTTTTATTATTCATAGAAACATAATGTGTTTGATTTCTGTCCTTTCTAAAAGTTCTGAGACATGAAACTTTTCAAAGACCTCAACAAGGTTTTTTTTTTACAAAAGTGCTACAGTATGAAGAAACCTCACAGCATGTTTTACACCAAATACTGATTGCCTTGATGTACAAATAAAAACTGCCAGACCCCCCCAGCCTCAGTGCACTCATTTATCTTTCAACAGTAGCAGTGTAAGGCTCAGCTTCCTTCCGTTTCTGAAAAAATAGAAGCTTATTACAGACAGTGAATATGCTGAAGACCTCTGTGACCTAACAACTAAAGCAACATTGACCTGCTCAGTATCAAGAGTTGGGAGAATGCCCTTCAAGATATACTAATCATATCACAACTTCAAAGGCCTGACCGAGCTTCATGAATCATTTATAAGACTTTCGCCATGGTTCATAAATGATGCCAGAAGTTGTGAGGAGTGCACGAGACTTAAATCCAGTCACATGCAACAATACATATGCATAGCGCTCCAATAAAATGTGGTAATGGATGCAAACTGCCGACAGCTTTTTTTGTGCAGGAGTCATAAAGCTTTAGGCATTACAGCGTAGGACATTTCTTAAAGGTGAAGATCTAATTTTCGTAGGTGTCAGCAACAAGTGAAGTTCTTCCACCTCACCAAACCCGACGACAGCATGCCAGCAGGCAGGCAGGCAGGCAGGCAGGCAGGGGCATTTCATGTAATTAAATAGTACTCTTGAAAGTTAGCTAACCTGTGTAGATTCTGTATACTCTGATTCCTTTGAGGAATGAAGCAGCTTCAAGCACGCAAGCTAATTTGATTGACCTTTGAGCCTTAACATCGATTTCAGAATAGATTTCAGGTAAATTCACAGTCAGCTCTCGTCTTGTTTTTAATGACAAAGGACATGTTCGCATTTATCTTCCTGCCGTATTGGCACTATATTAAAAGAGCATAATTTAATGACACTATACTTTTTGCCGCAGTCAGAGGGTTTGTTTGTATTACACAACATTAATCAGCAGCAAACTGAAAGGATACAAGGCTGGAGGAAAGCTTGTTTCTGTGTTGCTGTCTCCGCCAGAATATTCACCTTTAAACTCAATTACTTTATCAAAATGCTTATTGAGGTTCATCTTAGCTGGAACATCAATCAGTAACAAACCAGGGAAATTGTGGTTGCACAATACAATGGAGCAAGGTTACAAGGCTGTTAATTCTCCGCTTGATGAAAACAAACTTGCATATCTGGAACATAAAGTGTGATACAGGGCTCAAAATATTCCCTCATGAGCATGAAAATAAAGTTTGAGCCAGAGCACACCACTGTGACAATGAAGCCCCTGAAGCAAAACTTGTCCTGAGAAAGCAAGCTCTCAGCACCTAGTAAATCAACCAGGGTCAGTGATGTTCACAGGCTGCTCGTTTTTAGATTAAATCAGAAAAGCAAACTCAGCCCAGTCAGATCACAGAGGGAACCACATGCACATCAGACTTTGTTTGAATCGAAATAAACCATTGTTTAAATGTTTCACTTTTGAAAGGAAAGCTGATCTGATAACATGCTCACCATTCGGTCCCTCACACCCAGGCAACGACTCAAACACTGAAAACCATTCTGTTCTGTTTGCACAGGTACATCTGCATGTCCCACGGTCAACTGTGAACGTCTCACGTCACTGTGGCTATGAATAAATCAGCAAGCACTCGTCAGCAGCCAGATGTTGAGGCTGACAGCTGAGGCAAGATGGAAAATCACAGTCACTTAAAAAACCCAACAACAAAGCCCAAACATGATTAATACCAATTAGCGGTTTCTGTTGGAGTGAAGTCTGTAAGTTGGAATTAATCACATGAAGGCTTTGTATATAAAACTGTCTGAACAGAAAAAATATGCAGGATGTTGAAGACTTGCACTTTTTCCTAATTGTGTGACTTTGTTATAACCAAAGTCATTATTAAAATTAGACAGGTCTAGATATATATTTATTGATTAATTGCCTGTGATCATAATAACATTATATGCAACTCAAAATGATTAGGAACCGAGTAAGAAGAAACTGGTGTGTGACACATGACGGCTTGTAGGTTGGTGATAGAACATGATAAACCGGGTGCTGTCACTGCACTGCTGCCAGGCCTCAAGGCTGATGCTCCACTCAGGTTCATTTGGTCCATGTCACATATTGTGGCTTGTGGACTGTTGTATATTTTTATCAATAACATAAGGGTAAAACATCTGTTTTAATACTTTTCAGTTAATATTTAATACTTTACAAATAAAAGGTAATTTTACATATATTAG
>JAUMHF010000003.1:15100142-15113452 GCA_032359275.1 Microctenopoma steveboyesi | reverse complement strand
TCTATCGAACAGCTGTATTTTTTACAGAAATTCCCTGGTAACCACAGCTGCCAGCGTTTTCCTGTAAAAACAACATTTTTTTTACAGTGTAGTTGAATAATTGAAGGTAGTTGAGCTACTTGAGTCTACTCCAGAAGGGCACAAGTCTAGACAAGAAAAGTCACATAGCATAAAACTTAGAACTTTTTTTTCCTCTCTGGTCTGGCACCAACAGACAGGTTGGTGGTAGCAATATGGATTCATCCCGTCCTTCTATCAAGTCCCATCATACCTGTAGATAATGGTGGTATACAATGTACCTACACCCTGTTGTTGGCTGCAAGGAATCCTTTCAAGACACAGTGTAATATTTGTTCAAATAGTATCTCTAACAGCATAATATTCTGTCTGAGTAATTTCAGGAACAGGAGTGACTTTACAATAACAGATTCAGAGGAAAGGGATGCTTGGATGTGCTGTCAAAACCTCTGCAGGAGCTGAGACATTACTAAACCAGTGTGTATGAATAGAACATTTCCAACCCCTTGATGAACCTAGGCCTGATATGAGGATGCTCTGCAAGCATCTAGAAATATTACCTCCTACTACTGCTTCATATTTCTGTAAACCATCAGCTCTTGTTTGAGTGTGTCTGCCTGTCCATCCTTGTCTCAAAGGTGATGCAAATAACCAGTTTAAAAGAGCCTTGAAAACCTGTAATTATTCCATTATTTATCTTCTTATATATTTTATATGTTGTGTTCTTAATGCTCCTATCGAATGTTAATGTTCACATGAGAAGTGCTAAATGAGTCATTGAAGTGTTAAGTCACTCAGGCTATGGTTCATTTCCATTTTTTTTAGAGTGCTGTACAAAAGAGAGAGATAAAACCTGCTTTAAATACACCGTTAATATAATCAAGACCAGAGATTTGTGTTTTGATGGAGCAAGGTCTGCAAAAACGCTTCAACAGAAAAAAAGGTTGGAATGTAATTCTCCAGGGGATTGTGGCTTCAAAAGAAAGGATATGTTAACAGTGGTCGCCTGAAATGGTTATTGATTTTATGCTCATGTGAAATAAGTACACAGTCCTTTAATAATTTCAATGCACAACCCCTTAGATTTAATCTGGTCAACAGGAAAAACAATCAATACATTTTCATTTCCATCAGCTCATGGCTGTGTAATGCCTGCTCTCATTTCCAGCATTGCTCACTCTCCTTATGCCCATATGGGTGATTTTCTCTGCTTCTGTCTATGCCACTGCTTTCGACATTTCTTCCTCCAGATTCTTTTTGTTGATTCTGTCGCCATTGGTGAGCATTTCCTCCAATTCTTCCATCCATGAGGACTAATGCCCCCTGGGTTGAGAGATTCAATAACATCTCTAAGGGTGGTTAATATGATTAGAGAAAAATGATATTCATTATTTAATGCAGTAATAATAATGCTTACAAGTAAAGCTAAAATAAAGACTCTGGTAGTTGAATAGTTGAATAATTTCACACTGCTGTTCTGTACTGAGCAATATCCAAAGAACATTACTCGATATTTCAGCCCTAACTAGAACACATACGTCTACAGACCACAAACAGTAAACTTTGGTCAAGACTAGTAAATTCATAAACGGCCCATTCTGGCCTGTCTTAAGCCTCATCTCCAGTCAACAGCTGTGCCATATCATGCTTTCCACTGGTATACATGCACTATCAATGGTATGATGAGGCAACAACACATTTAGTGTACATTCCCCAGCACATAACAAGCCTGGCCCAGTGTAAGTAAAAGTGTCAGCTATACTCCCAAAATAAGACAGAGGAGAGAACCAGGTGTTTTAAGCGTATATAAACCCTGTTCTCTCAGCACTGCTGTCTCAGAGTAACCCGAGTGCATGTGAATGGACAGAAGCTGACTGAAAAAGAAAGGTGGAAGATGCCCTTCACTTTCCTGGCATTACTAAATGATGCCGCCTGCAAGCTGCAATCATTGCTTAAATGTTTGTTTATCATTATGCCAATAATCAATCACTATAATCTATGCTTTGGGAATGTCATATTGATTTTTATATTTGTATATTATTCTTATGAATTCTGCTAGCCACAGTCATGTTCCACACCTTCAGCATCAAATGATACAATGGCCTGTCTTTTTCGATCTTGTGATACAACATATCGTCTCCCTCTTGCCTGCAGGTATAACCATCCATTAGCAGAATCCGTATTTCAGTTCACACAAATGTGACCACATCTTCCAAGTTTGTGAGGTTTCACGTGGCAGACTAGAGACAGCCATCGTGTCCACACAGCTGCTCCACCATTTTGAGCCATCACTCACCTGCTGTTCATGCGCTCCACCTTGCAGTACCTTGACCACTGCCCCTAAATACAATTCTCCCTGTGTCTGTGACTGCTCTTATGGGTCGAATACACACCATAATCAATGTGGCAGTGCATTATCATTCTCTAAATGCAGCTTACTACCAGAGCACGATTGACCATTTAGGTAATTAAATATAAGAAGGGGCAATACACAAAGCATGTTGGACTGAATGAAAGTTCACTGATGAACTTAGGGACATAACTGCAGGACCATTCACTGCCAAGGGGCGCTCATCTGTCTGAAATGGGCAAGTTTAGGCATGATTGCTGGATCTGTGATACTTTCTGCCAGCCTTATAACCCAATAACCACAAGGGGGGTGGGGGATCATACACATGTAAAACATGTTACCATGGTTACTAAGGTATTAGTGCAGGCATGTCTCTAATTTTACTTGCCACAGAACATATACTGAACCAGAAGCGTCTCTCATACTCAACCTCCACACAAATAGAGATGGCCCTAACCCACTAGGAAAAGGATGAAGATGGATGGACAGCCACTGCAGCAACTGACTAGTCCAGTGACGTCTTTGGCCACAGCCTCCTGATAGATGTTAGCTAGTTGCTGCTGCATGTCTCATGGAGCCTCACTTGCACTTTGACAGAAGACCTCAAACTAAAGAGATGCAGGGTCCCTACTTGCCTCAGCCAGCTCCAGCCAGCAAAGGTCCCTTAGTCATTTCAGTGATAAATGACATCCATCATGCATGCGGGACCAGGCTTCCTGCACTGGTAAATTTGCCACTTGTCAATTATGATTATTAATCTGTTTTGATCCCCCCCTCCCCACATAGTACCATCTCACCTGCGAGCACCACCTATCTCTCTTCTTCTTAGACTCAATACGGTCTGCTTGTCAGTTGCTAAATCAAATTAGCTCAGAATAACTGATGATGTGTCCAGATCCATCGCTCTGGTCGCTGCAACCATGCTCCTAATCTCCCCTGCTGTTGCCTCAGCTGAAAAAAGGGGGGATATTTAAATCGATGAGAGCTCATATTGGTTTTGACAGGCTTGGCTTTTGTTAGGTGGGGCAAGATGACAACTCCTTATTGACTGCGGGGCGTTCTGGGATGCAGTGAAATGCTATGTGTTTCCTCCCTGCTGGGAGGCCAATGCACTGAGCAGAGCCTGACAGAAAACCGAGCAATTGTTGACAGACTTTATGCATAAGCTACTAATTTCCTCAGCAAATGCTGTAGATTTCAAGCTTTGCAAATATGCTATGAAAGACATTTAAAATCATGTCATGCTGAGTAAAAAATTGTTAAGTTTAGTTATATTGAGTGTTAATTATCAAAGGTCAGCACAGTAAAGCTTCTGTCTCCTTCCAGAGACATGAATAATGAAGACATTGCAGTAACCCAGAGCATACTGTTTCTGCTCAGTTAGGCCTCTCCGTTTTCCCTCAACCACGCCACTCCGCCTCCCGAACACGTACTCTCTCAGATGTACATTTTGTAACACTGTCACTCTGCTAGTTCTCCTTCAAACGCCTGCTTTGTCCTAGGAGCTCTCCATTCCCGCATTCCCGTCCCAAGCCGCCTCATTAATGAACTGTAAATACTCTTTGCTATGCAGCAGAATTGACTGACTGGTGAGCTGATGACACTGGGAGACTACAGGGAAGTAGGGTAACGAGATGTATGTGCTGGGAAAGAAGTTTGTGTATAATTTACGACGGTCTTTGCATTGAAGAACACAGACATCAGGAGCATAAATATCTCTTTACTCTACAGTATGTCAGTATTCTAAACATACACGGTATAGGGTAAGCTGCGAGTCTGCTATTAGCTTTCCCTTGTCGCCTTGTCCCAGCACATCCAGACAGCAAATCCAATTAATCGAACGGAAAACTCTGCATATGTATGACAGTGTAAGTGTCATATTCACAGTGGGCAGACAGTCTGAATCTTGATGTCTCCACAGTTACGTAAAAAGCAGACAGTTCACTGTCAGCCATTTGTTATTAGTGCTATACACTGCTGTAATTAAACATTTAGGTGCAGTAAATGTTTATTTTAGAATTAATGAACTGGCAACACTGATAATATAATAAGTTATAAGTTAACCTTTTCATCTCTTGTGGAGCAAGACCTAGCAATATTTTCTTTGAGTCAGTGACAATATTGAACAAAGAAATTGAATCGCAGTGTGTTTCTCTACAGATTGTCTTATCTTCTTTGTGAAGTCTTATATTTCCTGTTGTAAAGACACACAGTATTCTTCTAATGACTGCTGCTTTGTACCACTGTATAGCCTGGGTGAGCTTTCATTTAAATATGAGAGATTTTGAGCTAAAGCTAATCATTTTTATTAAAGATGAATGAACCAAATTTATTTCCTATTTATCTCTTCTTTTGTCTACAAAATATATATTGTTTTAAAATTAAGCAACTGACTTAATCAAATCAGGGCAGACCTCCTCTCAGCACGACACAGAGATCAGAGGAGAATAGGAAACATTAAGGGACCATTTAGAGAGAATCTGCGGTGTGTTTTTCTCCAGATTTCGGCGGGTATGTCCGGTATCCCATGCGTGGAGAGAGGATTAAGTTTAAGTTACGTTGCTGTGTTTTAAAGAAAGAAGAGTTTTTGAGTGAAGACTCATACAATTTATTACCCTCCCCGCAACTTAAAGCGGGCGATGAGCTACGTTATGTTGTCTTTATATTATGTTTAAGGCTGCTGAATGCAGACAGGATAACAACACAGGCACAGAGACTTCTTCATCTAACATCACTCAGTGTATACTGAGAGCGAGACCTAGCGATGACATTTAACAAAGACAACAAGTACTTTATTTAGTTTTTAAAACTTTCGCATTCAATGTGAGCAGTAATTCCAATATTTCACCATATCTCAATCCAAACATGAAATAAAACTGCACAAACTGCTCATTTTTGATTTCTCACTCACTGTATAGATTTAGCTACAATTTTAAACTACAGCATCACGTTATAATGTAAATGTACAGAATATATATATGTATATATATATCACTATCTGTAAAATGTAAGTTGCTTCCTACCACACAATCATACTTTAAACATTTGCAAACTAAACTTCAGGTAAAACACATCATATTACTTTCTGAAATTAATTCAATTCCATGATTGTGCAATAATTTGCCTAATCTTTAACCTTGTATTTAGATGTAGCAGGTAGCTGTTTTCAACAAACTACACTACTTCCAGCCAAGCATAGCATTTGGTTTGCTCTACAGCAGAACAAACTTTTCTCAGGAGCTGGTGTAAACCAAAGCAGACATAAGAACAGCCTGAATATTGGACTCTTAGACGTAAACAAAACAATTGTCAAGGCTGGACTAGGATTAAAAATCTGCTATGGCCCTATGCCCAGGCAGGCCCGACATTGTTGGCTACTGGGCACCAACCACTCTTTGCTGTAGCAACCAGACAACTGAGCAATGTCCCATACAAAATACCAAAAACGTTGAAAATTATATTATATACTGACACAGTTTGTCAAAGAAAAATTTTTGTCTTTTTTAAGCACTAATTTAATTTCCCTGGAGTTGACACACATTTGCAAGCAGGGCATTCATGCCAAATGTTTTGGAAAGAGTGATTTAGCCTAGAAAACATGTTGATTTTTTTGTACTGTAAAAACACTACCTGATATAATTTGTAAAACCTTCCCTTCATACAGATTACAAGCTCATCTTTGACACAACACAGCCACACTGCTATGCTGCCACCCCTAAAAATAAATACAGGGCTAATTAATTATTCTGGCTAAACATTTCTATGAACTTTCTATAAACATTATATACACTTCATGGGTAGTACTATGTTGAATGTATTCTTAACTTGCTGTATGTCCAGCCTCTTTGTGGAAAGAAGTGAAAGATTTCATAAAGACATTGTGGAAACATGTTTTCTAGCCCCTGGTAGGTGTCTCCTTAAATAAATGTCTCCTTAAATTTTTGTACCTATTTCAGTTTTATCTTACACTAATATATATTTTAAACACAAATTAGTAGCTTGAATACAGCTGATTAATCCTGAACGTTTCAAGTTAATGGGAGATTTGAAATGAACTTCCTAGGTCTATAAATGAATGAATAAATGAATTTTTAGAACCTGGAAGATCATAAATAATTAATTGCAGTTACCTCCTCGTAGAAACAACTAAAAAACATAATAATAATAATGAGCTGAAAAAGTGTCATTGTGTTAACGGCAGTCATAGCTAATGCTAAAAATTAGATAATCCATTAACTGTGTAACCTTTTCAGCTTTTAGAACTAAATGATCTTCAAGTCTTAGTCACCACAGTAATCAACGCACACTGTAAAAACCTTATATGAACTTGAGCCACTACTGCTGTTTCCACACTCGTGTTGTGAGAAGAAAATGGACTGGGATCCTACAGCATTAGCTGACTGATGGATTGACCCAAATGAGCTGAAACATGCCAACTTCATTGGGTTTCTAATGGACTGCAACAGGAGAGAGATGTAGCGGCATAAGTTTGCATTAATGGTCATTTTAATTGCTGCCTGGTGAGGTATTATACCATTGCTTAATGATGCCGTGGCACTACTCTACACTGCAGTTAATGCATTTTCTAAGTTTACTGCCTTCAGCTGCTGCTGCCATTTGAATGTTTCTCAACATGTGCGTTCTTCCCCTGAAAGTGTCACTTGCACACACACTATTTGCAATTGACACATAACTTAAAACTAAAAACTGTACTACAGGAGACTAATAATTGAATCCAACTTCAGAGGATTTACGTTGGTACATCTCTGTGCTAAACAGGACAGCTCAGGTTGTTTCTACAGAGATTTCTAAGGTTTATGTAAAACAAATTTGTTTCAGACTTCATTGCAGTGTGCCACAGTCTGAATCTGCGACAGTCGTCCATGCTGCAGTGTGCTAACAATGTGTAGTGGGAATGTAAAGTAAAAAATAGACAGAGAGTTGCTGAAGATGTGTGTGAATCTGAAATACAGTACAAGCTGGAGGAGCAGACTGTGGGGAAATCGTCAGTGAGAAAACACTTTAAAGTGCTCTCAGCCACACTAAGAGATCGTCGCCATAGCTTCAAACTGCATGTTGGGAGGAGGAGTGAAGGGGAGAGGCGCCCACTAACGTTCTTCTTCATGTAGTATCAAACAGAGCACTTCAGACTATATGCTGCTTTTTAAGTGTAAAATAGGAACAGCCAAATGTTCTATTCTAAAACAAATTACTGGAAACATCAAACTTGCCCCCTGAACAATACCATTTGGATTGTGTAATATGGATCAAATCCCAATTCAAAGGGAGTTTCTTGGGTTTCTAGACAGATTATCGGTAGTGGTGGAATCATTTATAAGGAGGGAAATTATTTTTTAATTTTTTGGGGGTATTGTAAACATGACTTTTCTTTGTTTTTACAAGTTATCTCCACAGGCCATAAGCACCACAAAAGAGTACTTTATTTCATCAGGGCTCACACTGCAGCAAATAGCAAAAACCTTGCTAGAAATAAGAAATATTTATTAGTTTGAAAAACACTGAGCAGGTGAAAGGTCAATGATCAGGAGATAGTGGATTCCATTTCTGAAACAAATCCTGTATTTCGATTAATTCTATATGTGTCAAAAATCTGTGGCAATGTACACATATGTATACTGCCTATAAAAAGTGTTACCTTTTAGGAGTTTTCACCTTTTAATCTTAAGAGGCACAGTCGTTTTGGTAGATGTCTACACTTTGTACATCTGATTGGATAGGAATCCATGGGGATCAATAGGGATCATAAGCAAGCAGCACTTCTCGGTTCACAACTTCTCAATTGACCTGTCTACTCCATATCTTTATTATTGTTTTCAAACCTATACTGTGGAGCTTTTGCTGTGTATGCTTGAGCTCTTTCAGCACATTTACAGTAACATTTAAAGTTACTCACAGAAACCAGGTCTCTCTGGTAATCGGGGAACAAGTGTACATGCACTAAAGAGACCTGGCTACTGGAAAAGTGGGTGTGCGGAGCAGAAGAAAGGGGATGTAAAAATAAAGGCATCGTTTTTCTTTAGTCAGTTTAACTTTATCACATTAAATTATATTTATGTAGCCTAATTAAGAATGCAGCTTTGGAAAAAAACATGCCTTAGCCCTATGTAGCCTATTTTCAGTCTGCATGAGCTTTTAATTGAGTGACTGTGCTGATCAACCAAAGCAACACCACCTGGTGGCCATGACAGAACGACAGACATCAAAGCAGAGCTGGCTGTGTGTGAGGCAGCGTAGCCACAGACTGGTCCGATTGCTTATGCTCACCTCTGTTCGCCACAACATTTACAACTCCAGGTGATGTTAATGTTGTAGGTGTTGACCCAGGTTACAGGTAAGACTGGGCATGGATTTCCTTTAGAGAGAAATGCAGAGCAGAAATAGACTTGACTTGATTTAAAAACAAGGCAGCACTTTCCATCTAGCCACCTTTCTCTGTAGTATGAGAGTGGCTCTAGCATTTGTCCTGCACATGCTCTCCTGTAAAAGCCAATTAGAAGCCTGGTTAGATGTATACATGGCAAAGAAATCAAGCTCCAATGGAGAAAACTACCAGGAGACTAAGTTTTTCTAATCCTTACATACATTCACATGACATTTGAGCATATTTCCTAGCACTATTTTTTATAACCTGTAAAGCCACAATTGGATTTTATGGTATAAAACCACGGCAGCTTTTGCAACTAAAGCCAACCTTCTCCTAAAGTATTGAAAGTGAGGATCATCTCGAGCTTTATCTGATACACAATGCTGCGTCATATTATTCTAATAATGTTGGAGAAGATGTGCTTTTACCGATGCCTCATACACATTCCTTTCTGTAACGTATTGTTCAAACCTGCTATAATTTACCACTGCTTTGATGATATATTCACAAATTATTTTGCTCTCCCACAATTCAGCATAAAACACGAGTAATGCTGGGATTAACAGTTTGGTTGATTTTACCAGCTTGGTTGATTTGTAGCCAATGAGTTGTTTACTGGAAAAAAAAGGATTTTAATGCACACACAGGACATCTAGCTTTATCAAAGTTTCATACACAGTTAAATACTCATTTATGTTACTGGTTTAAATTTTTTATTTATTTATATGTTTAGTGTTTATACAGTGAATCAGCAGAAAACCTTGTCTGTAAATATCAGCCAGTTTTTCATTCGCAAAACAAACACTGTCACCAACTGTGCTGTTTTCTTTTAAGGGTGAATAAATGCATTAAGAAAGAGTTCAGCAACTTCTGCTGTTGTGTAAAGCTGTTTAATGTATCACGACTCTCTGCAACTGTAAGCTGTTTATGAAAGGGATTTTCACACTGCTTTGATTTGTTCAGCACATCACAATAATAAACTTTCACTTTAAATTCAGGAGACATTTTCATTTTAATTTGATGTGATAGAACTGATTGTCATTAGGTTTCCTTTAGCCCTTTACTTGGTGTCTTTTAATCTAGGCGCAGTGTCTTTATCATCGCAGCAGTTTTCATCAGTGACTCAGTAGAAAAGTCCACTTTCACTGTGTACTTTGTAACTTACATTGGTGCATTTATGTGCAATCTAAGTCACGTCTGTGCATCACGTTTAAAGAGCAGAAAGAAAATCAATCAACGAAAGGTTCTGCACAGCAGGTAGCAACACAATTGCAATCAAGTCTGTAGAAGAATTTTGTCAGCTTCCAAATTTGGCACTGCCACTTTGACACAATTGCACTAAATTACACCATAAATGGCTTTGAATGGCAAAGAGCCAGCCTCTGCAAAGAAGGGGGGGATAAGGCATTGAATGAATGCTTGATATGATGCATTGAATTTGTTGAGGTAATAGGGAGAGAGCAGGACTGAGGAGTGTCTTGCTATAATGTTCAGCATGTTACCCTGAGAAGTTTTGAATGGTACTCGTCTATAAAAGATGGTGTCATGACATTAGCAGCGCTGACTGTTCGAGGTTGCCACCATGACTGAGAGACAGACAGAAGGGTCACTAATAAATCTAAGTAACAAATCGCTAGGCATTACACCCATCTCCAGCAGCAATCAAATATTTCTTATTGGATCTGAGGTTCAGGATCTACACGTGTGCATGGCATACGTAGACAAATAGACACGTAAGCAACAAGTACAGTAAAACGATTCAATACAACAAATAAGTACATTTCCTTATCTTATCAGACAAATTACGATTGTAACCAGCTTAAAGAACAAAGTAGTCAGTGAAACTAAAAACAACAGTGTCGCTACTATTCTTCACTAAACTGCACGATGCTTTTCTGACAAACTCTAACAAATCAAAAATGATTTATAAATTGTTTGGTACGGGAACATTTTGATACCATGTTGATTGGGGTGTGCTTGTGTGTAGCGTTTGCACTGTATTTTTTTCCCATATTTAGAAATAGGCTTGGTGCCAAGTAACCAACCACATATAACCCCCACCTACCCACCCCCATCCTAACCGTAACCCGGCTATTTTACACTTTTAATTAGCAGAATGTGCAAACAACATGACATAAAACTATTATTTTCTCAGATCATTTGTTCAGGAAAGATGAATGGTAAATTTAGAAAAAGTACCACTACCATATTTTTTACTTTCTTGTGGGGAGCTGAGAGGATCATGAAGGGTTCATTTAGTGAGTAAAGTGCCAAATCTACACTTTAGAAAACAAGCTCAAAATCCCATGACTGATATTTTGGCATGTAACCATAATTTCAGGTTCCACTGGCTTTGTTACAGCACCCGTGACACCTTTAACAGCAGTGGTCATACCGGTGAAAGCAAAGGAGCAGGAGAAGAAGTAGGTAACAGTGGAAAGTGAACAGTGAGACATCAAGAAGCAGAATAAAACCATGTTTGCATTGATACAGTTTTTCACATGTTACAATGAAATGTATTCTCTGCAGTTGACCCACCCACCCCCCCTGGGGGGAGCGGTGAGCAGCCACAGGCGCCGCTCGAGGAGCTAGCATTGAGTGCCTCGCTCAGGGAAACACCTGGTATGGGGGATGGGCTGGGTGCCTCAGCTGGGAATCGATCCTTTTCAAGTGCAAGAACATAACCAAATTGTAACCTTGAGCTGGAAGCACGGGCTGGACCTCCCCATAACATTAACTTGTAGTATAAAAGCAGAAGAATCGGTTTTATAGCCATTGATTACATTTTTCACATGATACAACAAAATTTGGGTGGAGCAGTGAGCAGCCACAGGGGGCTGCTCAGGGACACACCTGGAGTGGTGGATGGGCTGGGAGTCTGGCTGGGTTTTGATCCTGCCACCTTTTGCATCCCAGTCTGATTCTTATCCCAATAAGCTGCCAGGCCGCCTATAGGCAGTTCTAGTTTGCTTTTCCACCGAGTTTTCCTCTTCTCTTGTGTTGGTTACTGTATGTTGGTTACAGTGTGTGTTTCCACAGTTAGAAACATATTGAGGAAATGGAAGACCACAGGCACAATTCAAGTTAAGGCTCCAAGTGGAAGACCAAGACAAGTCTCAGAGAAACAGAAGCAACGACTGGTGAGAACAGTCAGAGTCGACCCACAGATCAGCACCAAAGACCTACAACATCATCCTGCTGCAGACGGAGTCACTGTGCATCGTTCAACTATTCAGCGCACTTTACACAAGGAGATGCTGTATGCGAGAGTGAAGCAGAGGAAGCCTTTTCTCCGCCCACAGCACAAACAGAGCAGCTTGAGGTATGCTAAATGTTCTCAGTCCCCAGACCTGAATTCCATTGAAAACCTGTGGTGTGAGTTAAAGAGAGCTGTCCATGCTCGGAAACCATCAAACCTGAAAGAACTAAAGATGTTTTGTAAAGAGGAATGGTCCAAAATACCTTTAACCAGAATCCAGACTCTCATTGGAAGCTATAGGAAGGGTTTAGAGGCTGTCATTTCTGCTAAAGGAGGATCTACTAAATATTGAGTTAATTTCTTTTTTGTGGTGCCCAAACTTATGAACCTGCCTAAATTTGTTTAAACAGTTATTGCACATTTTCTGTAAATCCTTCAAACTTTGTTTCACTTCTTAAATATCACAGTGTGTCTCCTATATGATATATTTATATTATTATATTAATTACATTTTTTTTAAACTTTTGCACCCCACTGTATAATATCTGTCCCAGTGTCCCAGGACATCCACGAACCTGTCTCCTAAGCAGGCTGAGGACAGTGGAAACATAAGCAGAACCTAAACCAAGGTTGTAAACTTAAGTGCAAGTTTCATAAGTTTGTGTGGTTGGAAGTTTATTTACTACCAAACACGCAACTATACTTTACAACAAGCTTATAGTTTAGGTAAGCTAAAACTACAGCATCATATGTTAGATGGCTATCATTTATGTTACTGCCTGATCTCACACACACATGCTCAAAGATGGAAATTTTTTTTATTTTAACAATATCTCCTTAATGCTCCAATGTATACATGCTAACCCTAACCCCTGTTGGATTTATTAGTCACAACACCATGGTTGGGTTGTCAGTCCAGAAACCACACAAATGCGTGAAGGTGGAGTCAGATCTTTGTTTTAAACTGTGGCTGCAACTTTGGAAGTATTTAGTCTTGAATTGCGTGGTCATGCTTATTGCAGTGCATGGCTCACATGAGCAAACAGCCTTTAAATGAAAATCTTTTCTTCTAGACTATGTTACTCTAGCACATTTTTTTTGATTCACTATCTGCCTTGAAAACTAATCTGCAGGTTTCTTGCAGATTGCATCAGGTGTTCTAGGAGGAATTCTGTGGATCTTACTGCAGTCATTTCAGCATCCACCCTTACAAGTCTTCCAGGGCCTGCGGCATCCCCACAGCATGATGCTACCACTACCACCGACTGAAATTGCCTAGCAGTGTCATTAACATGCTCGAAATGGAGGACCCAAACGCAGACCAGAGACAAGAGAGGGTTCAAACAAAGGATGTTTAT
>JAUMHF010000003.1:15066747-15086971 GCA_032359275.1 Microctenopoma steveboyesi | reverse complement strand
TGATCAGGTGTGTTCAGCCAATCAGAAGTCAAATGCATGGATGCTTGGAAAACCAGCAGGGCTGCGGCCCTCGAGGATCGAGTTTGGACACCCCTGCTCTAGAGCTACTCCTTAGAGCATTGTTTCACTCGCCAACATTTAATAAGCAATGCAGAAACACAATGAATATTTATTACACATGTCGGGAAGGAATTAAAATGTACGCTGGATGACTGGTCACAACACATATACTCCATCTCATCCATCTAATTCTGTGCTGAAGTGTAATTATTTCTTTGATTTCTTTCAGTGGATGGACTAATATCAGACAGTACAGCCGTGACCAATCTAAAACTGCTCATAAATTCAGTACACACAAAAAAAGAGGACTAGGCATGTTCTTCTCTCTGTTGTTCAGTTTAAGTGTGAGTCTGACCTCGAATCCTTCTTCAGCTAAATGTGACTATGGTGAAAACAGAAGTAATCCACCAAAGTTTACAATAAGTCCACATTTGATTCCACTTCTAAAAGCATGCTGTACTTGATAGCTTTCCTGCGGTGAGGTCACACTTAGAGATGCACTTCCTGAGCACAACATTCTTGTCATGATTAATTGTCCTGGAACAAATCAATATCGCCTGCAGCAAGGGGAAGAAATATGACGGAGGAGAGAGATGCAAGAATGTGTCTGATGTTCTGTGACCTTCAAATCAATGGATTGCTCATGCTATGTGACAGGTATCAATTTATATAGATGAGTGTTGACGAGGATGGAGGTTTGTGCCTTAAAGGGGGAAAAGAAAAATGTTTAAAATGGTTACCTGGAAGCCGTGTTTGCTCAAAACTATCATTTCAGTCTTTCAGAACAGAGTGCCTTTCACACACACAACACTTGTAACAAAGAGTTTTCCCCACAGGTGCATCTACACATTTTTTTGTCATATCTAAGTATGCCTTGTCTTTGTTCACTGATAGGCAGAGTATTGCAGTAAATTGCGAAATTGCAGTAACACATGGGGCTTCAACTGTTTGTTTTTTTCCTACTGACGCTGAAAGAAGAGAGGACATATTCTGGTACAATAGGAACAACAATACAACGCAGGATGCTCCATGTTAACCTTCAGCTATCAGTTACCACCACAGGCCGATGCGAAACAAAACCTGCTAAGTGATTTCTATACAGTCCTATAAAGTCCTTCAAGGAGTCCTAAAACTGCAGAGGTTTTCAAGGGGCTATAACACACCAACTAGCGTTCAGCTAATCTCGTGTGTCTTGATGATGCAGCTGATGTGTGCATAGGTAAATGATTGCTAACGTAGACTGATCAGGCTCAACATGAAGACAACCTACCTAACATCTGCTGCTAAAACAGCCTTAATTCCACCAGGTTTGGACTCCACAAGACCACTGAAGATGTCCTCTGGCATGAGGTACAAAGATGTTAGCAGCAGATACTTTGTGCCTTATGAGACTTGTCTGAGCTGTCGTCTAACCATCATAAAGTGGCTCAGATCTCTTTTTCCTGCTTCATACATCAGCTGCAATAACTGTTCACTCGCTGCCTACAGTACCCCAGTGTGTGTGTGACAAGTACCTCTGTGAAAACATAAGGCTAAAATCATTGTCATTCCCATTACATTTCAGGAGCATGTATTAAAGCAAAAGCAATGGTTTAAACACCATTAATCTGCTGTAACACGAGGTAAAAACTTCAGCACACTGATATGAATTTGACAGTTTTAGCACATATTTTAGCAGACGAGTTAGCATGTACCTAACTGGCTAAAAGAAATTCTGATATGGTATTTCAGTCAACAAATGTGTTGTACTTTTGTCTGTAATTTGTCTTTAATTTATTGTATTTGTTCTCTGTCTGTACTGTCCTAGAGAAGCTACAAAAGACCAAAGCAAATTCCTTGTATGTGCAACATACTTCTGATTCTGATTCTGAAATGTAAAAACCATTGGCTAGAAATGAGAGTCTCAAGAAACCATCTGTATGAACTGGCAACTGTCTCTATAATATTATAATATTAGTAACATTCCAAAGATACCATGCTATCAGTAAACATATTCAAAGGCCAAGTGCATATCAGTTTTATATTCAGTGCCGCCGAAGGATAAACTAACTCTTTTCAAGACTTTTCAAGACAAAAGTGAAAGAAATCTTACGAAAGGTCAGAGTAAACTATTTAAAGATTTATTTGGGTACATTCATGTATGTAGAAATATCACAGTGGCTGCAGCAGACAAGGTGAGGGAAGTATTTTAGTAATATTTTCCAAAAATCCAACTCACCTGCTGCCTTTTGTGGAGATTGAAACTGTACATTACAGGGTTCCTCAGCTTAAGCTGCAGACTGAGATGATTTCCTCAAAAAACCCCAAGGATGGAACTCCACGCTTCATGATTCCGCATGAAACAAAAAACGTTTGGTATATGTGTGCTTAGAGCTAACATCGAGTGTTATAAGGTGAAAATGAAGAGGGTATCTACATAATGATATATTGAGGTTGTCAACAATGACAACAATTCGTAGAATATCAGTGCATACACACCCGATTTGACCTAATTAGTGATTAGGTCAAATCAGTGAGCCTACAACAGAAGAACAAACCTTTTACTCACCTGCAGGCCACTTTGTGTTAGTTTCAGTTTTGGTCTAACTCTCAGAGTCTCGACATTGCTCCATGTTATGGTTTCTCCTTCCACCTGCAACCTCAGCTTCACTCCCTGTCAGGTGAGCAGGTCAGGTGTCTGCCAGGAGAGGCTAGGATTGGCTGGGACGGCACTTAAACTGGTATTCCTTTCACCTGAGTTTTGACATTCATGTCCCGAGTTCTATCAAGACGTTCATCTCTTTCAAGTCTACGGTACCGTGAGTACCGTGAGTTTTTTCAACCACATGTTATTTTGTTAGCCAGTTATTGTAACACCGATTCCGGTGGAATCCGCGTTAGCGCTTGGGTGTTCCTAGATAAACGCGTGTGCTTTCCAACCCCTTTGCTGATACTCTGCATCTGGGTTGATCCCGCACGCCACAAGGGCGTTCCTGACACTCCCGTCACGTAAGTTTCCCTGCCTGCAGTGTACTTTGAGTCCTTGTTCTCTCAAGAATAGTGCAGAGTTGAGGAAGACAAAAGAAATTACTGTGTGCTGTACTGTATGGGATGTACTGGAATTTATAATGACAAAATTGTCTTTATGCTACAGAACTTTCTTTAGTTTGGTAAAAGTGTGCTGACCAGTGATGTGTGGGAATGTAATTAATGTGAAGAAGCTGAATTGGTGACACAGTAAGGATATATGGACTCACTGCTCAATGCACCCTGTGATCACAATGATGAATGACTGAGCAGCTTCTACAAAACCCTAAGTCAACGAGGTGGGGGTATGTGTCAACTTTCTATCTTTGGGATATTTCAGTTGATCAACATAGGTTTTTATCTTTCTTTTTTCAACAATAGCAGCTGGCTTTGTGCTGCAATTGATTGTGGAAAAAACGATTTGTCTCGTCTGTGAATCACTTTGTGGCTCATCACCCACATTTTACCGCCTCTGAATAGGAGTGTAGAAAGTCAATTTATTTCCCCAAGATTGCAATTTCTCTTGTTTATAGTATGAAAATGAGTTTGTATCGAGATGAAAAGGAATCACATTCTAATTTGTTTGGAGCTTGCTTGAATGTGATAATGAGATTCTGTTGTACATCAGTAATTTTAATAAATCTCTGGTGACAACGATGGAACAAGCCAGTACAATAAATACCAGCGTTGATATCATCTCATTGCATCATGCACAAAATCCCAGATGTCTTAGTTCCTTTTGGCACAGAGTTGAACTGCAAGATCAATATGTAACTAGGGCCTGCTGGCACAGCTGAGCACTTACGTAAGTACAAGTATATTTGTAAATATTCAAGAATGTAACAGATGGTTTCTAATTGGGAAGGACATCTTATTTCTTCTTGTTTTGTTTTTTATTTAATTGCATGTGGGACCCAATTAAACAAAGCAATATAAACTGTAGCATGGATTTTTAGTTTGATTAAGCACATTTATTTGAAATGTAAATTTCTTATAAATATGAACATTGGGTGTCGGAAGAATAAACGTATGACAGACTGAGATTCCAAGCCTCTGAAAACTGAAGTTTCTTTGGGACATTAGTGTACATAATTTAAGGAGAAAATATTAATAGGCATCAACAACAAGAAGAGTTAAAAAAAAGCTATTAAATGTTTCATTTTATATGGAATGGCATGTGTTACAAAATTAAAAGGCATTTTTATATAGTGCTTTGAAGCAACGGGACTGTTGAATTTATAAAATCAAACCTTACACTCAAATTCATTTTTCATCCCAACCCAGTCTGTTCATCACGTATTCCAACAACAACTTCCCTGTTTCATCTAGCTGCACTAATGCCTCTACTATCAGAGGAACATCTCGTCCTTTACTCTCCAATTGTTTGGATGAGGTTATATCAAGCTGTTATAAACACCAACACCAAAAAGCACAATCATATTACAAATCCTAGTTTATGGTACAATCAAAGATCACGTACTATTTCTTGAATCACAATATTGTTGTATTGTGTGCGTGTGTGCGTGACAATGACTGTGACACTCTGGCATAAACATCATCATACCACAGCCATGGAAAAGGAAAGTGTCAACTCCAGGGAAAATGATTTTGTATTGTGGTTTATGCAACTTCAGCCGTCAGAAAAATCCATATCCCATAGCATGTTGGGACCTCTGTTAAGGTAGCGCCATGATTACACAACTTGATCGATCAATCTCACAAAGCAAATGGCTCACTCATAATTATGTGCAGTGTTTAGGTGATCACAGTGACAGATAAAATCCCCACACGGGTTAGTAAACAGAGTACCCCACAGAAGAAATGGTGATTCTGCTCCGGTAATGACCCATCTCTGATCTAACAGGGAGGTTGTAATCAACCGTTCTCTGTGTAGAGCTGGGTGCTGCGGTTGTGGAGCCGACTTACTGAACAGTGCTCTCCCGTTTTGTTTAATGATTTCGATTATTTCATTATTTTTTACACAAAGATAACTAACTAAATAGAAAATGGTGTTAGTAAATGATGCTTTAGGCCACTTCAAAACCACGCCAGTTATGGTTGCACATAAGGACATTGAAACTGGTGAAGGGTGGAATAGCTAAACAGTTTATGATTGGTGAGTCAGCCTATAAACCCTTGGAAATATTTCCTTTCATGTATTATGTCTCTTTTTGCTTCAATTCACGATTTCGTATTTTCCAAATTGCATTTTAAAAAAGCTAGTTAAAACAATGTTACAAATTGACGTTCTCTCTAATCAGAGTTCTTTACTGGGTAATTACCCTGACAAAGCTTTTAGGGCTCTCACATGCTCGCATGTTTTTGTATTCACAGTGTGACTGAAATATTTTAAAGCTCACCGCACAGCAGGCACAGTCTGCTTAGATGACATGATGTGAAAATAATAAATATGTTACTTCAAATAAATAGATTCACTCAATGCAAGTTGTTTCTAAAAATTGTGTATGGTAATTAGGGGCGGAGTCCCGAGGCCTATTTTGACAAACAATAGACACAGAGCAGCATTAGTATTCATTTGAAATAGTGTTTTTTTTTCAGAAGATGTAGGAAATGCAATTTGAAGCTAAACATATTCAGGTCAGCGCTTCCCGCACACAGTGTAGGTTCGATGTTCCATACAGAACACGTGCTAGTACACATTAGCTGAATATGAACAAAAACCTTTCATCTATTAATATAATTGATGCAGATAAACGTGGATGTCAACCAGGTAGAAAACAGTTTAAACAGAGTTAATCTGTATTCTAACAGCTTCTAACTGCTTGTTGGAGGAGCTGCCATGATACATCCTAATGTGTTTATCTTAAGTCAGATTACTAGTCCATCAAAGTACTGGAACTAGAATGATTGGCTTTTAGTTGTAATCTCTCAACAACCAGTCTCATTGAAGTTTGAAATATCAGTGTGGACAGACTTTTATATCATCAGTTCATCCAAGTGCTTGTTCGTTCCAGATATATTTTAATAGCTTATCCCTCAGTGTCATGGATGGACAAAAACAGATCATCACCTGCATCACTGGTATGGAAAGCAGCAGAAAAGACAACAACCTTTCTCCACCCAATACAACAAACTCCTTCCAGCCTCTACAGGCTTCAACTCTTCAGTCAGGGGCGACAAACCTGTATTCTGCTCTCGTCCTTATGCCTAGGTCTATGAGAAACAACAGTGTGTGTCCCTGTGTGTACAGTGTGTCATGTACAGGTGGGATCTGGCTACGAGAAAGCACTGTCCTGCTCCGAGCTACACTGGCGACAGCATACTGACATGCTTACAGGTATAATCCTGCCTCATGGATTTTTAGTGGGTACTATATTAATAATTACCATATTATACAATCATACAATATTAGTTGTCAACTATTTCCAGTTTCAATCCGCTGTTGTTGGGCATAAACAGCTGGTGCTGCAGTACCAACTCTCCAGTTGGCTGCTATTAAATGATTAGGCATGAAATTATGGAAATTGCAGGATTATGTAATTTATGTTTTATTCATATACTTACTCTGAGGAAGGTTACAGTCCCTATCACTCAGCAGATGTTTCCTGCTATCACTGGTAACTTCCTCAGTGACAATTGATGTTTAATTAACATGCCTCATGTATGTAATGACTTCATCTCAAAGTGGGGTTCTGTGATTATACTCTGCCTTCTGTTACTATTTATGTCCATCTACAAAATCTCATCCTCCTTATGTTAGTGTTTGAGTCTAGTGCCAGAGTTGCAGTAGCACATGTGGGTAAAGTATCTGCTAAATCAGTGATGTGTTGAGAATCGGGTTTTATTATGCTCTTCTAGAGAGGGGGAACTATTCTCTCATGAAGCCCAGCTACTAACAATGAACTCATATCTATCAAAATGCAAATGACATTTATTCTTTTGCAAACAAACACACTGAAGGACGATGGGAAATATTGAGGTCAGAAAAAAAAGTTGTTGGAAGTTGTCATTGAACTATGTCTAGGTCATTTGGTGAGGTCACACGTTTGGGATTCAGATAACCAACACCTTCACAACATACACCACAATGACGCTCATGTTTCATTAATCTATAAACTGATGTTACCTGATGTTGGGATTAAAGAGGGGCTATCTATTTTCAGCCTACTTCAGAGTGAAGCGTGTCAGTGATATTCACTGATCAGCTGTGAGTCACATCAGAGAGAAATGTTTTTATAGTAACATGTTATTGCCCAGATAAATTAGAGGTGTTGGGTTAAACCTTCACTTCAAAAATGCACAACATTTATTCTACAGTACATCCCACACTAATGCACGGCTCCATGGCAACTGAGCAGACACACAGACCGGGTAATAAGAATGTTACATTGCTTGAGTTTCAAGGTATCACTGGGAAGGTCTTTTCGACACCGGTGTGAAAATGTATTCATTAGGAGCCACGGTCAGGCAAGGTTACTGAAACATGAACGTGCAAGCGCGAAAATTGTTTGCCTGTAGGGTCAAGCGAGTTTTTGGCTGTCTCCTTCATTCCTCCTGGAATACTGAGGCGATCATGATTGAATTTGCTTTTCTTCTTCTAACATAATGAGCATGAAACAACATTATGCTCTTTGATTCCTGAAATCTGGATTTTTTTTTCTAATCTACACCTCGTACGTATATTGAAATCCACGTTTTCAGGAATTGGTGGAGTGGCGGGTGAGCTTGTTAGAAAACTCCACCTGTTGTAATAGAAGCAGGGTTATAAATACTCATTATTTTTTGACAGGACTCCAACAGGAAGTTAAAGCAGCTGGAGTATTTCCCTTGCATGTCGAGTAGCAGCTACTAGAAGAGGTCTACAGGTGCAACACCATATGACACAAGTCTCACACACTTACCTGACTTGGTAGTAGAACTGATCACCCAGTTATGCAGGGACCATATGCAAGACCCCGTCTGCCTTCCTGGTTAAACACAAAATGGAGGGGTTAACATCAACACAGAGCCAAACGCACTAAACTGTGGATATACGTAACAATGTGGAACTACTGAGACCAAGCAGGACTGAGTATTCAGTCCCTCACTCACAAACTGCACATGCCTCACACAGTTGGCTCTGTGTACGTCTATTTACTACTTTAACTACGGTCAATATATAAAGCATAGTCTGACATAAAACAATAGACATGCAATTTTTGTCATTTCATATATTTTAAGCTTTAACTTCTTGATCAGTCACTTCCTGCTGATTGGTGTACACACAAATAGAACTTACACATTCAGTTAATGCCATCCAACAGTAGGAGCGTGTAGGTTGAGTGTATCGGATGGAGCATTTGTTTTTCCATAGATTCTTTCCCATTAATTTTCTTTATCACAGCTTGGCATGGACTGTATATTAAGCTCTCCTATTCTGCTTGCACATATTTCTGTAAATGTATTAATTTTCAATTACAAAAGGAAAAATATAGAAACATTTTATGTTGTCTGCAAATTTAATTAAAATAAACATATATAAATCAATCACATATAAATCAACTCCGGGGTGGTGACTGATGATAACCTGTGTGTTGTCCTTCCCCCTGGTTTTCATGTATGTTATTGTGACCACCTGAGCCAGAATGTGAACTACTGTGGAACCACATGGGTACAATTCAAAGTACTGCATTTTAAGTGGGTGATAGATTATGTCTGAGGCCACCTCCTCTGTTTAACGAGGGTTGTTCAATCTTGCAATAAACTGCTTCTTTTACACCTCGTTTAAACCAATCAGCTTCCCGGTCCAAATTTCTGACTTCATTGTCCTCAAACGAGTGGCCTTTGTCTATGAGGTGTAGATGAACTGCTGAGTCCTGTCCTGATGCGGTGGCTCTTCTGTGTTGAGCTATGTGTTTATGGAGCTGCTGCTTGGTTTCTTCTATGTACAGATCTGTACATTCCTCAGTTTGTGGCTGGGTGTAGCAAGGCTTTTTCTCGTTAAGAAGATTCATGGAAATACAGCTTGGGGCCTTTTGTAAATGTAACTGGCTTAAGGAGCTTAAAGGGTGATGGTTTAAAAATATTAAATTCAGGTGGTAATTGCAATTTACCAGCTGCAAAAACAATAAATAATAAAACCATTATATATCTAATTATTTAATATTTCATGATTGACATCTAGCCAAGTTGTCACATAAGCTTTCTGACCTTAGTATTGGTAATTGCTAATCCTTTGAAAACTCCTGCAAGAGACAGATTGCTCCTCTGCGAGCTTAAGACATCAATACATCTAAGTAATAACTTTGGCTGTGACCAATATGTAGCAGATGAGATATGAGATAAGCAGACTAGCACTAGGTCATCCAATAGCTTTTGAAAGTATCTTATCTTAAAGTCTATCCAGGTGGTACTTTAATGTAAAAATAGGACACCAAGAACAAACGGCTACATTTTCAGACACACCAAATGTATTATTTTATATTAATAAAATTAGAGAGTAAAGGGTACTTCAAATGAATAAGCTGGAACTGAAGTAATTGAGACATAAACAGAATCAAATACCGTGCTGTAAAAAAGATTTATCCTCCTACCTGATTTTTTTTCCTAAAAGTCAGGAAGGGTAAAAAATACTTTTTCACAGCACTGTATATGCCCACAAGGACATTCAAAATGTTACTGAGTCAGTTTCTTCACCTTTCCTATTTTATCAATTTCCCATTTCATCATGCTACTGGCAGGTCAGCACCAGAGAGGAAGTGGGTGGGGCATATTGGATAGCAATTATGAAGTTAGGGCCACATGAGATGCCACAAAGATGTGTGGTAACAACTATTAAACCTAAAACAATGTGCTGGGGCTGCATTGATACCAGAAGTGCTAGAAAGAAAAGTGTTTTGTTTCTATACGCAGCAGCGTTTAGCACTAGGGTTTTCGTGTGGAGGTCAGTATATCTGCAGAAAGTCAGTGCTAGTGCCGCTGGTAAGTGCTACAGTGGCAGTTGTGAATGAAGCAGCTAGTGTTAGCGTTGCAGTGACTGTTTCTGGTTGCCTGGAGGGCCCTTGCAGAGATTGATATTCTTGCAGAAACCCTCTTAGGCTAGTCACAGTAGCCCGTTATTACACAGCCTGATGTCAGAGTGTAAAACATTTTGAAAGAAAATCTGAAAAAAAAGGGAAAAAAACATGGATGCTTCATTATCATCCAGCATAGAAAAACATGTTCACCTCAAGCTCTGACTGTACTGTTAACCTCTTCAAGTAAGAAAGAAATGCATTTGTTCATTCCTGGATATGAATCTGTGAAATGCCCATCATGTCTGTCTTGTGAAGCTATTTCTTGCAAAACGATGATACAGTATGTATCCCCAAGTGAGAGTAGTTGTTTTGATCTACTTTGATCTTTCATGTATTTAAAGTAGCCCAAGGGCTGTGTGGTAAAACACAACAGTGAATGTGAGGAGGAAGTTTGACATACAGAGTATCCCGTATTGCCTACAGTCAGAGCCTTAGTCTAGGTTCTGCACTTTCCTTATGTAATACACAGGTACAGTGGGTGTAGGAGTGCACGGAGAACGACTGCGTGACGGTATAAATCAGAGTCAGTGATAGTCTAATCTCGGCTACAATGAGATTAGACCACATCATAATGATAGCTTGATACCCTGCTATCACCGTGTCAGGTGTGGATAAAGAAAATGTCAAGAGGTATCAAACTGAGGCTACTTCACTCAGCACAATGGAGGTTTTCCTCTGCTGCACAAAAGAAACGGATGTGTGTGAACATCAGATGCAAAGATAGGTGCAGGTACTGGAAGACGTCTTAGATCTTGGTAAAACAAGCCATGTCGTCTGATGCCTGTCATTCAGACAGAAAAGGCAACATTCACACTTTAAAACCAGAATTTAGTATCGAGTCAGATAAACCTCTGGGATATTGTGAGGTAAGAAGCAGACAGGGTTGTTAATCACTGTCAGCTGTTTTGGCTTTAATGAAATTACCAACAGGTTTACTAAACAGGAATGGTTTTGCAGGTGGAGCCTAGAGATATTTTTCTCCCTCCTCATCTTTACAGAGGTTCACAGACAGTCCACCTCCACCAGCATGGTCCATCTATACCTGGCATTACCAGGTTTGCTGTGTCTGATTCCAGGAGACAGACAGTTACTTAAGGAGAGCTGGACAGGGGTCCTTAACTTAGGAGTCCTTCATCAGGACCGGTATCGGCTCCTTTGTGTAAGGAGAAACAGGATGAGTACTGCCAGAGCTCTACAAAGTGACCTCCAGTAGACCACTGGCATGAATGTCTCTGACCAAACGAATGGAAACAGACCCAATGCCACAAGACCAATATCCTCTAGTGGGCCCTGTGCTCACTGTGGAGCTCGACTGGCATTTGCCAGAGAACAGTAGAATTGGCAGATTGGTAAATGCTCTCTGCTGATATGAAAGGGTTGTTAACTTTAATCAGTTCAGACTTAGCACAAATGGCTACTTTCATCATAAAACATACACCGAAGTGGCGGACATGCTGTTTTCATTTCATTAGCAAATGGCAAATATCTGCACTTGAATAGTGTAATTTCACACTGCTTCTTCTTCTCACCTATTCAAACACACTCACACCCTGATGGCAGGGTTGCTATATGCAGCTGACCTGGCACACTAGGGAAAACTTGGGGTTCAGTTTCTTGCCCAACACAACTTGGATATATTAAGGGGGGAGCAAGGACTCAGAGCACCTATCCTATGATTGGCAGGTGACTGCTGTCCCTTCAGACTCCACTGCAGTTCTTCAGTTTCTGATGGATGTGTGGTAAATGAATTGCCAGAGGAGTACTATTGGGGCAAGCAAGTTACCTTTGAAAAGACTTGAACTTCATCGGGCAGCTGGATGACTAACTTGAGCCATAAGCCATGCTACTGTTGTTGGACAACGCACTCTACGTGTGTGTAATCCTCCATTCGTGGGAGCCAGACATTATTTCTATTAACAATTCTGTTCATACAAACACTGTAAAGCTCGGGTTTAACAACTAAAACACGATTAATAGAATATTGGTACATTTAGGTACCTGACATGGCATTATCCTCATACAAGGCTACATGTTAGTGTTAATGTGTTTTCATCTACCAGACTAGCAAAATCTTCTGTTTCCGCATGAGTCCAATTTCAAACTCATCTGATTAGAAAGCCAAAGGACAAGCAGGTCTTCCCACAGAAACCCTCCACTTTAAAGGTCAGAGTTCTTTTAATTCCTGCCCTAGGAATAACATTTCTTGGATTGCAGATCATGCATAATACAGGATAAATTAATAGCGAACATTAAGTAAGTTCAGAGGATGAGAACATGTACAGCTACTGGCCTGACAGTCTCTCCCTGGTCCTGCGTCCATTATCAATGAGCTGCTCACTAATAAGTTCACCTAATATAGGGACAAAAGAGTGATTGGAACAATTGCCCTTACACACGGTGATCCTGTACCTTGTCTCTAAGTATTATGTCCTGGACAGGATGCAAATTACAGCCAGTGTGTGTCTGAAAAAAGTCCGTTTTTAGATGCACTTTAATCACATATAACCACTAGTATAAGCAACAACTCATTCTGCACTGTCTCAGATGTCCTTTAAGCACAGTAACAGTCTGCAGGTACACAAAGTCTACCAGGATTCTTTGTGTTCACTTTCATCACGACCACACAACTCAAACCCACCACAGAATATAACGCAGGCATTCTCAAAGAGAATCAGAAACAGAAAAAAAACATAACTTAAATAATCTGCTGAGTAAAACTATATCACATGTTAACTGGAAAACCACATTCACTTAAAGGTTCTCCTATACTTTGTATTGGAGGTGGTTCCAGTGTGTATGCACAAGTTATAGTGTAGGTCTACGGTAAAGATATTTCCATCCCCCAAAAATATATGGGATATATGAATAATAGGAAATTCATCTCACAACATATTGGGCACAAAGACTAAACATTTTTAAACTACAGTTGAATTCAGATTACACACAGTACTCACAGTCTGTATAATATATGGATTGTTTATTTCAATTTTTATGTTTTTCAAAAATATATTTATTGCTATTGCTTCTTCTTCATGTGAGACTGCTGTGGCAGCGCCACTGGTTTAGATCACACCACTTCCTGAAAAAACTCCAATCTCAGTGATGCTTATGGGGCATTTTGATGTTATAGCAGTTGCTACTGGTGACACATACTGATGCCATGGTTAAATTTTTTTTCATCTTTCAGAAAAGACATGTTATTATATATCAAACTGTGGCTTTTACAGTGATCTTTGCTTATGAGAGGTGCAGATGTCACTGTACTCTGCAGTATTACAAGTCGTTATGCCCAGCTCTCATTATTTAAATGTAGCATCTCGCTGTTGTTCCTGCTCACTTAGCATTGTGATCTACCCGAACCCTTACTGCAGAGCACTGTTAATACAAGATGCTCTCATTTGCTCACTAAATGACTCTTCTCTCTTTGTGTCTAGCTTGAGACATTAATGCAGGGATATTCCTTATTAAGCAGCTAGGGGGTGATTTGGATGATTTACAGTCTCCATTAATTTAGCATATCTCCTTCCAGTACCATATTAACATGAAAGTCCAGTGTTAACAAGACCGCAATAAAACTAAATGGTTCATATGTTTATATGTGCATCTATCTGTCACATTATATTTTAGATTTTCAATAATTGACAAAAAAATGCGTTTAATAATTTTTGATTTCAAATGTTACTTTTAATTCGTCATATTTTCATTGAGGGTATTTACCACATGGATTTTGCTTTTACTGTCACAAATCTACATACAAGTGAACAGTGAAGTGTGTCAGCACCAGCTATCTCTATGGTCACATCAAAAAACACATTTCAACAACAAACAACAACAAAGCACAGATGAGGCTCTCACAACGTTAGATCATTCATTGAAGTTTATATAGAGTAATTTAGATAACCAACTGGCTGTCTAAAAGTAGCATAAAACATTTCAGATTCACTTCAGCTGACTAAGAAAAAAAAGCTTAGGGGGGCAAAGCTGGTCAAAGCACTTAAGGTGTGAACAGTTCTACAAAGAGGGCATATTAAAAGGTAAAGAATTAGATCTGGGAACCTCAACTGCAGTATGAATGTGGTCATTTAACCACAAGATTGTCAGATTTTTTATGTGATCTAACCTTTTACAGGTTATTACCATTTTATTTCCCCAGGTACCCAAATATGTTATATGGATAACGCAGTGATGCTGCTATACATAGTGTGGGTGTAGTTGGTCTCCTAAGTTATTAAACCCAAATTTGGAATTTAAGGGACAACACTGTGTGTGTGTGTGTGTGTGTGTGTGTGTTACCATTGCTGTCCAGTGGTGCACTGTAAATGATAACTCCATGGAAAAGATTCAGGCAGGAATTATGAACAGCGTGAATGTAAAATGCCAACAACAGCTTATATCAGCCAACATCAGCATTATGTCCCCACAGATGCATAAAAAAGTGGAACAAGTAATGTCTTCTAAACAAATTGGAAATGTTCAAATCAGTGTAGCCAGGCAAGCATTTTCTGTTCAACTTTTGCTTCAAAAAATAACTTTATTGCGCTTTTATTTCCTAGGGAACTGTGATTGAACAAACATGATTTAAAGAAAATGAGCTCTGGTACTTCATTTGATAGCATACAGATATAGGTTTGCAAAGTGCCTCTTTAAACTCCCTTGAAATTATTTCTCACTTACAGAGCTGTGGTGAGAGAACACAGGAAAAAGCAGCTTATGTGCAGGGTTTTTTAAAGTTTTTCTATAAAACATGGACTTAGTGTTTCCTATACATATGTAATACAAATATAATATACTCAATAATAAAATGAGCATTAAATGTCAGAGTTTAAAGACATTTGCTAAATGGAAACTACTACCACGTTTGAAATGTTCATTTCCAGTGCAGAACCTCTGTTACTATATGGACTTGTGTGATTTGCTTAACATTAGCAAACTTTAACTTCACAGCTACTACTTGGTAATTTTAGATAATTAAAAAGTACAGGTACTGGATTTTTATAGAGTGTGGTTCTTGCGCAAACAGTTTATCAGGGCAGTGAGTATTTAAGACACAGAGCCTGACACTAACTCTGTCCTCTGTAAAAGCACAAGTCGCGACACAAAAGGGTGAGGACACAAGGTTGCACACACAGGTGGCAACAGCCAGGCGACAGCCTCCCTGAAAGGGACAACAGCCACCACCTTGACCGCCTCAATAAGGTCAAGGGCAGGGCAAGCCCCCAAGACTACATATAGACCTTAGCGCAGATTCTGAAGGTACAGGGCTGGTGCTGGGCCAAATTTGCCAGAAGCACCAGTCATCAGGTTCTTTCTCTTTTTCTCCACTGTAAATTGTGGTAGCCCAACCATGGAGTATGCACTGGGGATCCAGGGTCTTCTGAAGCCCTGTCTGAGAGAAGAGTTGACAGTACAGGCATGACTGAGGTAGTTCAGGATGCTAAAATCTCCATCAGCAGTCACTCCTGTCTCAGGAATCTACATCTACACACTTCTTGCTCTTTCTCAAGGGAAAGCACGGTGCTTATCCATAAAGGCAACACCTCAGAGGCGTTTCATGTTATAAACCAGGGACGGTCACCGAGTTTCCTGAGAGAATTCCAGAGATTGTGGAAATAGGCACAAACACTCTTGTCTACACTGAGAGCAATACAACTCCCAGGCATGGAAAATTCAGTGGGAGATTAGTTGTGATGCCAGAAATTGTCCCCATGGTAGTGGTGGCTGCACCCAGAGCAGATGATTTGGCTTTAGTATGTGGACACTTAGCGTAGATGTGCCTGCTTCACACCACACAACCCATTGTTTACCGTGGTTTTCTCACAGAGGCCAGTGCAACTGGATTAGACATCCCCTCAGAGTCTTCCTAGTGCCTCCTATATTGGCCACGAGGATCTGGTTCTCCACACACCTCAGTGACTGCAGAAACTCAAGTTAGCTCAGAAGTTCTTTTTACAAGGCCTGAAATTAATCTTTTTGTAACTGGCCTGTGTTTGTATTTTAGGGAGATAATAAGACAAATTGTAATCATTACTTGTAGTATTTGTGCTATTAGAACATTCACTATATTAAGCTAGAGTACAACTTAAGACATTCTACACATTTCTATATGTAGTGAATGTCTCATTTCTGAAACAAAGACCTCCGTTCTCTACAGTTCATAAATGCATAACTTCTGACAATGGCCTTCTTCAGAAGACACTGTGGTTTTCCTATTAATGTAAAAATGTGCAGGAAATATCAATTGAATTGCCATATTTAGTTACCAGTGCAGAAAAATAGCAATCAGCTATTGGATTAAGTTGGTGATAAGGATGTGCAGTACAGTGGTCCCTCATTAATCGCAGGAGTTATTTTCTAAAAATAACCCGCAATAGACGAAATCCGCAAAGTAGTCAGCTTTATTTTTTACAATTATTAGAGAAGGCTATAAAACTCCTCACTACCCACACTTTTCTCAGACAGGCATTAACAGTTTTACACTTTCTCTTTTATTTAAACTCTCAAAGTCCAAACCTTCATTGAAACATTGCTAGCGATCAAACATTTATGTAAATTTGGCAAGCTGCACGCTTTCTGTACTGTACAGGGCATGGAACAGACTTATTGACAGTGGTTTACAGCCAATCAGGATGCAGAACACAATGCGCCGTAAGAAAAAGAAAATCCACAGAGCTGCGAGGCTGTATCTCAATTACACAAAGACCGAACACTGATCGTTGAGGTCATGTTGCCAGTTTACAGCGTGTGTTAAACTCCAAAACAGACCCAGGAAGCATAGCACAAAAGTCTTTCATTAAATAACTACCAGGTCTTAGCTATACTAATGGTTGGTTTTGGTAACACAGAAATACACTTTCTCATGTAGCATGTAGTATCTTAGGGTATATACAAAAATTCCCAAGGTTGAATTTAATACTTTTCAATACATTTTTTAATACCTCCGTTTTTTTAAACTAAGACAAAATTGAGCTGCAACTGTTTTGACTACTTTTCTGACTTTTAAACTGATTTTCAGATTCATACACTATGGTCCAGTAGAACACAATTTAATATGTCAACTAAACAGAATCTCTAATTTGAAAATATCTTGCATTAATTTACCTAATGCTATCAACAAGCAGTTTTTTTAAGTACAGGGACTAATCAAAATATTTTCACAGAATGTCCACATGCTGTGTTGGTGCGGAATAATGTTGCAGGTTCAACCAGTCAGTGCTGTAATGTTTATTCTCAATAAATGAAAAATGAAAAAGATGCAATTGCCTGAAAATATCAAACATTCACTGTCACAATAATCAACATGTGTCTCGTGTTTCAAATGTCCAGCTTCATTTTACTTATCTTATGTCATTTCTGTTCCTAAGCAGTCACTGTCAATATTCTCTGATCTCTGTGTCGTGAGTGTCCTGCTGTGAGTGACAGTCAGTCAGGCGGTCAGAGCGCGCGAGGTGATTAATAAGATGCATTAAACGCCTCCTTAAAACAGTTGAGTTAGTTCAATTGACTGCAGTCAATAAAATAAACACATGAACACAATGATTCCTTTAAGTTTCTCCACCTGGAACATCCATAATTCCTGCCTGTATCTAAATGTAAACCCTGTACAATTTAAATGAATTGCATTTAATTAATACATTGAGATTTTGCAGAGATGTGTAGCTTTTAGGTCATAAGTGTCAGTCTGACTAAGAATTCAATTAAGTCTGATTCAGTTGGTGAATATATTTACCAATATAAGTACATATAATTCTACCATCTTGTTATACAATTAAACTGTTATGGTTAAAAACTAAATAAAGCTAAAACGCTTCCTTTGTATTCCTCTCAGGAGGAAAAGAAGATAGATGTTAAGTCTAGCTAGACTGGGTAAAACCATAATTGCAGAAAAAATACCACAAGCAGAAATAAACTTTACACAAAAATATTAAATGACAACTCGTGGTTAGCTGTTGACAATTTTAATACAAAAAAAATCAAAAACCTCTCAGTCACCTGTTGCAATAAAGAAACAATATGTAATATGAATTAATGTATATAGTATATTTATCTGATTTAGGAACCTGAAACACATAAACACTACTGAACTGAAAGACGACAATAAGTACTTATCTAATGTCCCTCACCTTTCCTCTGTCAATGATTTAGTCAATCTCAACAATGGCCTCCAAAACATTTGTGCTGTAGTTAAATCACGAATGGTGAGGTTTTCGAAATCTGCCTCCTACAAAGAAGCTTCGACAGCTGAAAGCAGCTGGGAGGGCCTTTGAGAGGCGATTTGTTATAACCGGTTTAACAGTTCACAAATTAGCTTATCGAGGAATTTCTACTGGAAATTCTAAACAACTTTTTTCCACCATAAACCATTTCCTCAAACCTCATTCCCACATAACTTTACAGAGGACCAGTGCAATTCTTTTTCAACCACTTCATCTCTTTTTCAGCCCGTCACTGGCTGTTCCCAGCTCACCACAGCTGGATGATCCCACAATATTGCCAGTGGGCTGCCCCTCCTAGATTCTCTGCATCACAGTAAAGGAAGTTGAGGGCATCATTCAGAGGCTAAGGCAACAAGTCCAGTTGCTTTGGATAGAACCTTTCTGGAGATAACCATGACCTGGATGACTGAGAACCTTAACAGATATTCAGAGGCTAACCCACTTATTACTGACATCATTAATCATTCTCTACAGAGTGGCTTCGTCCCACTGACCCTAAAGACTGCACAATCAGACCTCACTTCAAAAAAACATCTCCAGCATCACCTTAATAAATACAATTGATTTGAAAAATTCCAATCTGGCTTCAGATCATCGCACAGTACAGAAAAAGCCCTGGTCAGAGTCACCGGTGACCTTCTGATGGCTACTAACCAGGGTTCTCCATCATAACATTGTACTTCACCACTTTCATCATATATTTGGACTCCCTGGTACTGCTGTCAATTGGCTTATGTCATATCTCATTGATACGGCTGAGTATGTGGCCTTGGGTGAAACAAAATCGCAGACCCACTCTGTCACCTGTGGGGTGCCACAAGGATCGGTCCTCGGGCCAACCCTTTAGCAATATCTACAATATCTTTTCATTGCTACGCCATTGACACTCAGCTCTACATTAGACTGGATCTGACCTTCCGCACATTTTTCTCCTGCCTGGATGAAAGAGAGGCATGGATGTCATCACATTTCTTAAAACAGCACCAAAACTGAAGCTCTTCTAATTGGTACCCCCCACCAGCTTCGTTCCTCAGTAAACTGCATCTCTTTCTCTGGCCATACAATTACTCTGTCACCCTCTGTTACTAATCTGGGTATCAAAATAAACTCTCATCTATCTTTTGACACTCATGATCATCATCTCCGTCTTCGCATTTCTCCATTTGCAAAACATTGCCAAACTTTGCCCCTGCCTTTCCCTCCGTGATGCTGAAAAACTGGTCTATGCCTTTGTCTCATCCAGGCTCATGCCTGCTAACCCACCAGTATATTCATGGAAATGCCCCGCAATATTAAAAGGAACTTTTGACACCACATACTTCTACAAGACAGCTCCGGTCCACAAACTCCCAGCGTCTTCGCCAACCCATGACAAAGCTTCACACAATGGGCGACCAACCTTTTGCAGCAGCTGCTCAGGAATGCCCTTCCGGAGATTTTGAGAGCACAACAAACTGTGCACAGTTTAAAAAACAGCTTAAGACTTTTTTTATTTAGCAAGGCATTTTCTTAATTTGTGTTCTATCACTGCTTTGTCTGCCTGCTATTTTATTCTATGTAGCACTGAGATTTTTATGTGAAGTGATTTATAAATAAAATAAATTATTATTATTATTATATATGTACTGTAATAAGCAATAAAAGGACCATTATAGGTCATTAAACATAAAAAAGAAAAACCTGGTAAGTTGTTATCGTCGCAGACAACAATGCTAAAGCCTGTACATTTTTAAAATGATTGTTCTTATGTAGAATGTAAGACTTCCACTGTGAAGCTGACCATTTATATGGTTCCAATCACAGGAAGCCGGCTATAATACTGCTCAGACACCAAACAGGTGTCAGGTGAACGGTCAGCTGTCTGCCAGGAAAGGCCAGGATTGGCTAGGACAGCTCTTAAACAGGTGGTCCTTGCACCTGCTCCCTGCT
>JAUMHF010000003.1:15023881-15036326 GCA_032359275.1 Microctenopoma steveboyesi | reverse complement strand
CAGGTGGACAGAACCAAAGAGCATGGATGTAGTTGTCAGGTGTCTCGGCTCGACAATGAGAGCAGTTGTTAGAAGACGTAAAACCCATCTTGAACATTCGTTGACCTGTATAGTGTACCCTATGCAGGATTTTGTATTTTGCCATAGGAAGAGATATAGATTCATTTTACATAGTGTCCTGTAAATTTTAGACAGTAATTTAGGGTGTTGGAAATTAAGTAATCCATCCACGACTGGTGGTATTTGTAGTTTTATTTGATTAGACTTATATTTCTCTTTTACTATAGATTTCACTTGTTGATATTCTAAAAATCTATTTTTGTTAATCCCATATTGTTTGACTAAGCTGTCAAATTGGATAAAGTCTATTCCTTACAAAGTATGTTCTAGGTATTTAATACCTTTACAACTCCAATCTGGGAAGTTTATCATTTTATTGTTTTGTAATAGGTCAGGGTTGTTCCAGATGGGGGTACATTTGCATGGGATTATTGAAGACTCCGTCAATTTCAGAAATTCCCACCATGTTTTTGAAGCAGATTTGACGTTTTATGTTTGAGCTAATAAATGGCAGATCTGACAGGATGGGTTGCAGAGGAGACGTATCTGGCGGCTGTTCGTAATGATGTCCTGTAATGAAGTCGACATCTCGCTCAACGTCTTATTATACACGGCAAACGTTCGCTCAACCTGGGACCTCCAATCGCTTTCGCTGGCGGAGTCCATAGTGTGGCCAGATTGTACTATGAGGCGGGGTGTGGTACTGGACTCAGGAATGCCCGTGAAACTGAGAGAAGGGAGTGGGACTGCTTGGGGGAAGGATTCACTGAAGGATCTAAGGGCGAGGACAGAACAGTTGGTGTGGAAACTGGGAGGAATAAGTGAGTATGGTGTGATACTTACAGAGGCGAGGAGTGGGGGAGCAGTTCCAGAGGAGGGGAGAGGACTTGACTGAATGGAGCCAGAGACCGGTGTTCCTAGGGAGTGGCTTGGGGAGAATGGTGGTGAAAGATGCCCTTCCCCTACCTTCTAAGGGAAAGGGCATCAACCCCCTAATAACAGTTCCTTAAGCAGTCTATAAACCCAAATCCAAGATTCTTGATCCAAAACACTTCACAACTCAAATCCAAAACTCCAAATCCAAAGGTCCAAAATTCAAAAATAGTTTAAAGATTCAGGTTATCAGGAGTCGGCTAAGAGACAGGAGTTCCTGGTCCCGAGTGGAGGCTTCAAAAATGCTTGCTGCAGTCGGCATAGCAGACAATCTGGCAGGGTAGAGGAACTGGCAAACTGCTTAAAACTATGGGAGAACAGGGGAGAGTGGTTGAACTGATTACTGGAAATTGGCAAGAGCAGAGGGAGTGTGGAGTGATGAGAGGCCAGGAAGTGACCACATAAGGCAAGGCTCAGAGCCTGGGACCCGAGGCCATGACAGGTTAACTGGTACGCTAATTGCAGCAGCGCCGCTTTAACGCAGGCCTGCGGTGGGATGTAAACTCTGACCAGCCCATAGGATAAGAACTTGCGTGGTGAATAGAACGATCTACAGTTGATGAATAAAGATTCTAAATTTGGGCTGCAGTATCTGCCTAACACTGTGACATCAGACACCAGCAGATTCCTCCACCTCTAGTTTTTCCAGACAGCTCCGTTACACGGTCAGCGCGGTGAAGGTGAAAGCCAGGTATCTCCAGCGCACAGTCAGGTGTGAAGTCTCTGAGCCAGGTTTCAGTGAAGCAGAGAGCGGCAGATTGTAAAAAGTCTTTATTTGACCTGTTCAGGAGGTGCAGCTCCTCCATTTTATTGGGCAGGGAATGAAGATTGGCCAGGTGAATGGATGGAAGAGAAGTGCACATTCCCCACTGCCGCAACTTAACAAGCGCTCCTGCACGCTTCCCCCATCTGCGTCATCTCCACATCCTATAGACAACTGCTGCTTCTCTGATCAGGGCCTCAAAGTATTTCCCAGGATCAATTAAAAGTGGTGGAAATAAATCCGTTGTAGCATGTTCATAACGGAGCAGCTCAGCTCTGCTGTATGCTATTGAGTTACAATATACAGAAACAAATAAGTTACAAAAAACAAGACAGAAAAGAAAAAGTCCCAGACAGCGATGGACCGATGCGGCCATCTGCGGCGCCATCTTGAAAAATTAGTAAAAGGTTTTTACTTGGGACAATAACAAAGTAAAAAGAGAGTAATTGACAAAGGCAGAAAACTTTTTCATGGGTTTAGCGCATGTGTATATGCAAACATTTGTGCCATATAGTTAGCTAGTAAACTTCATGTAATCACACAGGCAGATATTGTGATTGTGATTGCATTTTGATCAATTGTGGAGCCCTACTATGAAGTTTTAATATGAACTATATCTATTTGATATGGCATGACTTGCTAGCATTAAACACTGGCAACATGAGTAAAACAACTGATTTTTTAAAAGACATTTACAGCTGGTGGCACTATGAAGTTGCTTATGAGGTGAATCAGTTCACAGTGGCACAAAGAAATGAGGAGGATGGTGAGTAAAATACAGCCACACCGTCTGTAAATGGTAACAAGGCCTAGAGACTGACAGGGATGAGATTGACGAGGACCATCACTGAGGTCTTTAGGGAAGTGTGTTTTTAAAATCTGCTCTAAAACTCTAAACTCTAAAACTGCTTCAAACCTCCTTTGAGACAGAAAACGAACAATTGCGCGTCCTCCTAATGTTTAACGTTTATGACTTGCTTCTCACAGTTCCCCACCCCCGGGCACACTCAACATTGAAGTCAAAGGGAATCAAGGATCTATGCTTTATACAAGTTTGTTTAATTATTAGGGGAGACCTAGAGGCAGAAAACGATAAAGTTATAATACTTCTTCTAATAAAGATGCATGTATGTACCCATCCCATAAGTCCTTCTCCTTAGATCATCATGCAGCTTTCCAATGCAGAAGGCCCCAGTGCCTACATCAACTCAACAAAAAACATTTTATATGTGCCACTTTAGTTCAGTATGAAAACACAATGTTTTGCAACGTTTTTAAATATTCTAGATAAAATCTTTGAATGTTTGGTGTCCCAGACTGTATTATTGTTTAGTGTACAACCACTATGTTGCTGATAGGAGACCATCAGTGCCAATGCAGCAATATTTATTACGAGCCACACTGCACACATTTAACACATTTCTTGTAATCAAAACCTTACATGCAGTCCAGAATTGTTTTTTTAATCATATCTGCAAGGCATAGCACAAAATTATTATAGGTGCACGCAGCCAGTCGGTGCCACTTCATTTGATAGCTCAGTGGACACGATTATCTTGTGCAATGTGTATATCTACTGCAGAAACTGTGTTTCTAACATTTGCACAAATCACAGATTGATTAGAAAAACATGCTGTGGATAAATGAGTGAAAAAGTTGTGGACTAATAGTGTGCAGAAAATGAGATTTTAAATTGCCTGCATATAAATACTTCAAGTGCCACTAAGTGATCTTAAGTTGATTGAAAGTGTCTCTGCTGTGATAAATGATGTTGGGTAAAGAATTGATCTCTGTCCTGGGACCATAATAAGTGCAACACTAGGTGTAGGCAACAGTTGGGCGTAAGCAGTCCAAGAATAACCCCACACTGTCTGTGCATCCATAAAGTGTAAATTGATTGGTTACCCTGTGTAATGCTGTCCCATCAATCATGACTAGGTCAAGTGTTTTAAACTGCAAACTGTTAACCTGAATGGGTCTGCAGGGGTGTTAGTGTGAAACAAGACAAGGCACTGTTAGAAAGTGGGCACACCAAGCACAGTGAGACCCTCCTTTTCCTCTCTGAGCTACTGTTACTGCAGGGGCATCGTGGACCTCTCAGTCTGAGCTAACAACAGTGTTTGTGATATAGTTTTTTCATCCCTTTCTCACATCTTCCCAACAAAGGTAAAAGACATAAAAACACTCGCACACAATATGAAATCTGCCGTGGGTCTTGTAGCTGACTGGGAATAAATGGAAGGTCACTTGAGTGGTTAGAGTTATGATGAAAAATGAAATTTTAGTTCAGCCGTGACAAATGTTGAGATCTGACCTGTTTGTCACATCAAAATGACCCTCTTTATGTTTGTGTACCGACAGTGACCCACTGTGATCCAGTGTCAGCAGTCTCTTCAGTACCTTCTTATCCAACCTGTCATCTCGCATCAGTCACTTAGTGAGGCATGAAGAATACAGGTTTTGAAAAAGATACACCCATCATTTTAAACTGAAGATATATAATATGTAAGAATATGTAAGATTATCAATCTAATTTTAGGACAAACCACTATGTGGGGTGTAACAATGTAGTTTACAGTTGCAAATCTTAAAATTACACTTTATTATATTTTTGTTCATATTATTTTTGCACATGTGATTTTACTACAAACAATATACAGCACATTCATATATCATACATACAGTGGCCTCCAAAAGTCTCATATTCATTCATAATTCTGAGGGCAAATTTGGGGACAAACAGGACAACTGCTCTATAAGCCAACAATATATACAACAATACAATATTTGCAGCAGTGTACCCGAAAGGTGATCTTTTAGTAACAAACCCACAGACAATGGGCAGAAATGCAAACTGAAAGGACGGAAAGGGACTTTTTTCATGCCTGAAACAAAAAAAAACAAGCAGAGCATGAGAACCAGGCTTTTTAGTAGAATTTAAATTGATTGATTTCCACCAACTGAAGCTAGCTTAAGTTGAAGTCCTTGATTATGTATTTATTTACTGTTACTAAAGTTACAAAATTAGGTCAGGCTTCTATAGTCCATTTATTTTTTCTGGCACTGGTGTACGGAATTGAATATTGAATTCCTATTTATTCTAAGGCCCTGGAGTATGTAGTAGTAGTAGTAGTAGTAGTAGTGGTAGTAGTAAGTAGTATGTAGTAAGTATTTCTTACTACTTCATACTAGAATTCCAATAAAATGTATCAGGAGTGTGATTGATGCAGCTACAAACTTACGATCAGACAATAGTAAACACATTCTCAATTTTGTGCCAAAAATGTTCAGTAGCTTGAACATAGAAGACATCAAATTGCAATTACTGTTGAAATTACGTGGGGGAGCTGGTTATTGATTTGTTTTTATTTGAAGTGTTTATCTCATAGTGGAACAAAATGAAAAAGGTTTAAGAGAAAAAAATTATGAAAATAAAATGTTAACAGCAAAAAAAATTGACAAAAGAAGTTGACAAAAACAAAAATATGACTTAAAGTTAACAAAAACAGAAAAAAGGTTAAAAAAGAAATAGACGATAAAGACAAAGACAAAGACAAATAAAGTTCACAAAGACAAAAAAAGGAAATGTCAGAGAGCATATGTTGGCAAAAATAACAAATGCCAGACACCTTTTTGCTAACTAATGTCATTTTTGTAAATGTCAGACTCACTGGTAACCCTTTGAAAGTGATCCTGTCGTCACTAACAGGTCACTTCAGCGTTTTCAAATCACTGCAACCCTTTAACCACTTGCACGATCAAAAAAAGTTTGTGACAGCGGAGATTCGTCTTTGGCAATATTCGGGTCTTTAAAGAAATGAAGCATGTGTTCACAGTAGTGCCACACTAATTGCGCTCGCGTGTTATAGTTCAGACTTCATTTTGAACCTTTCAAATTTTGTATTCTCCTGAAAAGGGGACACAAGCACATACAGAAGATTTTGACCCTTACAGCTAAAGCAACAAAATTACTTGTCTGTTGACATTCTAGGTTTCAAATGGTTAACCTGTTTTATTTATTTTCCACATAAAAGACAGTGAAAATGAGACTTCTAAAGTGAATGTTAACTTTCCAAGTGGAGTAAGGTCTGTGTGTGTGTGTGTGTGTGTGTGTGTGTGTGTGTGAGAAATGTTCATAATCATTAGGTAGCAGGTCAAGGTCCATGAAGAAGAACTACAGTAAGGGGAAGATGGGGGTGGTAGTATCAGCTACAGAGCGGTAATAACAGGTCAGTACTAAGACACAAACACACACACACACACACACCTTATGAATGTGTTCTTGTAATAGGGATATTCCAGATGAGAAAAATGCATATAAATTGACAAAGAAAAAAAGTTGAAACAAAGAAAATACTGACGTGGTAAAAAGGCAAAAAACGAAAAAGATAACAAAGCAAAGATGGTGAGCAAAATAATATAATGGATTACAAAATAGACACAGACAAAATGTATATGAAGAAATATTTATGAACCTTGATCATGGCTTGGCCAGTCATTTACCTGTTGAGTTATGTTTCTATGGTAATGGTTACACAGGCACAGCTGCACCTTAATCTGTCTAAGAACTGTTAAAACTCAGGGAGGAATAGCTCCACAAAAATCATATATGAGGCAATTGGTCATATTTAAAAAATGCCAAGGCTCTGGGCACGTCAACAGCTCAACAGACACACTCATATCTTTTTGTGGGGTAATTCAAAGAAATGAGGGTTTAGTGGCGATTTACAAATAGTTTAACAGAGGGATAGAAATGACTGCCTGTCAACAGTTGACCACAGCATTCAAAAACTGTAAGTCCTTTAAGAAAGAAGGAGAAAAAGTTGATACGAATTAGTAAGATGATACAAAATGATGATGAAGACGAAGGTTGATGGGAAGTTGAACGATGAATCCCATAGAATACCATTTAAAAAATAGTGAAAAAGCCTACGTTGCCTAATAAAGAAGCACATTGTGGTGTCTGAACAAAGTTTAAGTGTGACCAAGCATCTAGGAAGACTTAGCTGGCGAAAATGGGGCAGAGGGTAAGACAATCTCAATTAATCAAATATTTGTATGATTTGTTATTTGTTTACTAGGCACCTGCCACTGTAATATGTGCAAACAACATTGTGTGCCACCATCAACACTATTACAAAATTTTACCATACAATATTATAGAAGACAGAATTGTGACCCTCTAGAACAGGGCATTAATCAAATATTTACATGACTGGACATTATTTGCAGTCCCCACCTTGGTATTCAAGTATAATATTAGTGTTGCCTGCGAAGGGAGTGGACCTCCAGCGGGGCCCAGTGTCTCTCGTTGGGGCTGATGGTCGGGGATAGGTTATGCTACACCGGCTTCAAGCAGTCCAAACCTGCAACAATAGCACAGAGTGTAATGAACAAACATGTAGCACTCGCCTTTTTTGCGCTCGCCATCCCGGTACTTGTGTGTTTATGGTTTAACGTCCATATGATTCATGTGTTACTCGTGAAACGTGGTAAATTGTGAAGAAACGCTGTCATCATATCAGTTTGCTGATTGAACTATAAATAAAAACATCAGTCAATAGAAATACAAGGCACACATTTAATTATTGATGTCTCATATTTAGTCAGGAAACATCTATGCAGATTCTGTGGATGCAGAACGAAACGTCTCTACGTAAAGAAAGAAGTCCTTCCAGTCAGTTTGGAGAGGCCTTCAGGACATTACAAATTACAGGAGGGTAACAAAGAGCTGGCTCCCTGAATGACTTTTGCTGCAGGTTTGACAGGCAGAACCCTCCCACACCCCTCACCTGCACCAGCTCAGTGTGCCCTGCGCCCCTCACTCCTCTAACCTCCCCCTCACCTACACCTCCTCCTCCAGACATTCTGACTCCCCTGACATCCCCTTCCCCCCTTATCCCTCCCTCCTCCTCCACCTCCACTGGCCTTAGGACATCAGTAGAGGAGGTGAGACGTCTCTTCCAGAGACAGAAAACACGGAAGTCTACCGGCCCAGACGGAGTGAGCCCCTCCTGCCTGAAAGTCTGTGCTGAACAACTGGCCCCTGTTTTCACCCACATCTTCAACACATCCCTGCAGCTGTGTCATGCTTCAAACACTCTAGCGAACTGGTCTGAAACTGAAAGCTATACTATTTTACATGGGTTGAAGGAGAGAAAAAAAATTCAGTTTAGAAGATGGTGATGAAGAAGATGATAAGTTCAACCACCTTTTCATTTATCACACCATGACAGGCTGCACATTAAGAAACATTTCCTTCATTTCACATCCTTCTCATTACCTGGTTTAGAGCAAGTCATACAAGGAAAGGCTCTTGCGAATGCCTATTTAAGTGCATGGCTGAAAGCTAAAAACGTACTCCACCACTCAGTGCCTGAAATAATTACCTCATGCCAGATTCTCTTTCTCCTGTGAATGATTTCATCATTTAGAGCTTCTATAGCTTTTTCTTTTATTTCACATGCTCAGTTAAAAAGGCAATGATGCACATTTTCCGATACCATAAAGAAACTTATAGCATATAATCTTCCTATACAAATGGGTTTTTCTGTCCATAAACTCACACTTAAGCCACACTTTTTTGACACTTCTCTGAGCCTGAAAAAGTGTTGTATCACTTGATAGCTGAATAACTACCATCAACTTTTAATTAAAGAGATGAGGGAAACTATGATGTATATTTTAGAGCTAATTAGCACACCGACTCAAGGGAGTGAAGTGATTAGATGAGTAAGGACTCCCCACGGATGCTGTAGATGAGCACACATACAAATACACACACACACACTAGCATTCTGGAGGCGTTTGCACTTGAACTCCCTGCCTGGTAGCAGTTAAAGCAATATTTTACTTTGGCATGACATTTTTAATTTTCCAGTGTGCAGTGCTAATTTCATATCAACCCTCAGCATTTAAGGTCTTCCCTCACTTTTATCATCAATAAATTGAGTCATGGATAATTATCTATTGAAAAAGAAAGACAGAAAAACAAACAAGTGCTAGGAATGTTAACATCACAGACCTGTTACATAGTAACATGTATTTTTGAAGCCGCTACCAGTAAAGTGATCTATGTCGGTCAATAATTTCTCAAAAAAATTAAAAATGGTAGAGAATTAGGCAATATTCAATTTACTTTCCCCTGCCATTACACAACATTATCGCCCACAGGACCGCCAACTAGAACGAATCTAAAAGAGCATTGCCGTATGTGGCAGATGTTCTTAAACAATATTGCATTCAGCTAATAGATGTAATGTAGTTAACACAGTCAAAATGTGATACGTGAAATTGTACAAAAAGGTGTGTAGATCAGCAAAAGAGCTGTCCATCATTGACTGACCAAAAAAAGTTTAAAACATGGTCTTTTTTTCTCAGACAGTCACATCATGCTAACTGTTTCACTCAATCTTCCAGCTGGCAATGATGCGGTTCTATCTTATTGAGCCACACACTACCGTACAGTATATTATTTCAGTCAGTGTGCTTTCATTTAACTTCTGAACAACCTCCGTGAGGCTGTTCTATCTATGAGCAGTGCTCTCACTCCTCATTTCTGAGGATGGTCTACTGGTAAGGCATCCCATTCTCGAGTTCACAGGGGAATCAGCTTTTACAGTTTGCCATCACACGTCACTGATTTGTTGTATGGAGGTAAGAGAAGTGCTGATGAGCTTTTAAAACCGAATTTAGAAAAAAATTGATTTCATAAAACTAGTGACTGAGGTACAAAGCAAGCAAAAAGATAGGTTAGAGAAAAGACATGGAACCCATTACAGAACATGGAAAAAGCTTACATTGCTATAGCCATTAAGTACCAGTTATATTTGAGTTTTAAGAAAAACTGTTTAGAAAATTGTGTAGTGGTCAAAAATAGTTGATAAACAGATGTCAAGCTCTAAATCTCCTTTACTCACTCACATTAAGTCACCTAATTGCACGTGCTACTTGTAGGAGTTATGTAGACCTATGTTTGCTACTGCTGAGTGTGGGAAATTCTATAACATGAACTGTTTAGATGTTTTATTTGTTATTTGTAACTCTCGGCTAAACCTTTATTGAATATTGCAGTTTGTTCCACCATGGTGTGACCACTGAGCTGAAAAGCTTTACTTGAAATCTGCTGCTTTGTCATGCAGAGCCAATGGCCAGTACTGCTGCATTTAGAATTTGCATTATGTTCGGATTTACCCTTAATTAACTAGAAACCTGAATTAAATTTCTCAGACATATCTTTTCAGTTAGCCGACCTATAACCGTCTATCTTATACATTGCTAGTGGGCCAAAATGTTTTGTTCTAAATCAACACCATAGTTTGGTTGGAATCAGATACCACTGTTGGATGTATTCCTAAAGAGCCTGAGACCCTAAAGGCCCACTGAAGTAAAATACCGGTGTAATAAAGTCCAAAATATATCCTCTTTATATCTGCTGTAATGTAATGGCTGTAGAAATTCTTGAAGTAGAAATTTGCAGGAAACTGCTCATAAAGCTGAAATGCTCTTTATCATTTCAGATATTCTAAGAGATTCCTGACGGGTTGTTTTTGCTAGCTGTGGTTTTGAAGGAGCGGAGGAGGGCTGATCTGAGCACCTACTCACATCTGCTCATCTCATACCGAGTGGTGGGTGACAGTGCCACTTTGATTACCGAGAGTAGAATAAAACTTTACATTATTTTACAGAGAATTGGTTTGCTTGAGACAGCCCAATGTAATTTTGAAGTATGATCAACATCATCAATACAAATGCATCAAGCATGACCAAGCATTGTTATAACCTACATAACTACATTTAAAATTCTAGTCAATGTCAAAGTTTCAAAAACTCTGTGAAGCAAATACAGGTTTGTGAGTGTTTTACATGATACTCTTATATTGCATTTGTGTCATTTCTCTGTAAACTCAAGGGAAAAATTCAATAAATCTGAAAAGTGTTTATCGTTACTGACATTTGTCTCATGTAAAAATTGAGAAATTAGGTGGCAACACAAGGATACTGGAAGGGTGCAACTGGCCACAAAGACTAAAATATAACAAACATTACTGGTATTAAAACACTAGAACAAAATGTTATGAAAATGCCATACAAACGGTACAACAATGATGTCAGACTACAGTAGTGTGCCTTATGCAGAAAAAATGATCTTTAAAATTAGTTAAGAGCTTAGCAATCCTTAACAAATACAAATAGGAGAACAATAGCAGGCAAAGCTGTGCTTGTTGGGAAAATACAAAACAAAACATTTAACAGTCAGTGTGTGAAATTATTAGTAATTTGCTTTTAGTATTTCAGCCACTGGTCAACAGTAATTTGCAATACTAAGGTTAGCAAAAGCAGGGTCAACAAATAACAAAAATTACCCTCAAAATCTTCTAAAAAACTCTACACTTACTGCAACACAGAGAATCAGAGAAAATATTGATACATTTGGGTATAGTTGTCACAGCTCTTGATTGACCGGCTCGATTTATGGTAATTTCCTGCCACTCACTAACCTCCCCCTCTGCCTCTTCTATCAATGATTTGCTCATGAGTTTTACCTGTTCTCCCTCTGGTTTTTAAGCAGTCACGCCAGCTCGCCCGGTTTGCCAGATTTTCTGCTAACGCACTGTGTGAAGCGACTCTCCAGCCCTTTCTTCTACGAATTACCTGTGAATCGGTCTTTGTAACGGATCTCAGAAACCGGCTCTGTAAGTTTGGACATTCTTTGTATCTGTGTAGTATTGGATTTGGATTGGACTTCGGATTATTCACGTCCCCTCAGAACCCCCAAGCTGTCCTCCGGAGCGATATGCAGGAGACCCGGCAGGTTGTAAGCCATTTCTTACACAGTGTGAGTTCCAATTTAGTTTGAGACCCTCCGCTCTCGCCACGGACAAGACCAAGATTGCCTATGTGGTTTTGTTGCTGTCTGGTCCAGCCCGTCAGTGGGGAACGGTGGAGTGGTCGCGCCAGTCTTCCATCTGCTCCACATATAAACGCTTTGCAGAAGAGCTGGTTAGCAACTTCGACCCCGCCAAACCAGAAAAAGAAGCCGCCATGCAGCTGGCCCATCTCACACAGGGACACACAGGATTGCGCTGTATACAATGTTTTTCAAGGGCCTCTCGGATAGGATCAAGGACGAGCTAGCCACAAAGGAGCTCCCTGACAAATTAAATAGATTAATAGACTTGGCTATTAGAGTAGATGGTAGAAGCATCCACATCGCTCGGTTCCGAGGCATGGCCTTCTGTCCAACCGAACTATGCTCCTACCCCGTCTGGTGTCGGACCCTCGTCGCAATCAACCCCAGAACCTTCGTGCGAGGCAGCGCTACTTTCAGCTTAACCTCTGTCTGTACTGTGGCGGGGAGGGACACTGCCCAGCGGGGTGCCCAGTAAAAGTGCAGGCTAGGCAGCATGAAGGGGGGCACTGCTGAGCCGTGCTTTATCCCTGAAGGACCCCCCTCGGATTCAGATTCAGATTCAGATTTTATTTGTCACGTGCACAATCATACACAATACAATATGCAGTGAAATGCTTGTACAACTGAAAGCGACCTCTGAAATGTAAAGAAATATAAATAAACAAGAGGAACACACTAAATCAAGAACACAATAAATTAAGAAACAAGTCAAAAACAGAAGAACAATAGAATGTCTAAGTAACAAAGATGTCTAATTTGCCAATTAACAATGGAAT
>JAUMHF010000003.1:14994138-15008624 GCA_032359275.1 Microctenopoma steveboyesi | reverse complement strand
TGGAGTGGCCTAGTCAAAGTCCTGACCTGAATCCTATTGAGATGTTGTGGCATGACCTTAAAAAGGCAGTTCATGCTGGAGAAGAGCCTCCAGCAGCAAAACACCAGGGAGGTGTGGAGGGGCATCACTGCTATAAGACAAGCAGCCAGGTGACTGAGGGAACGGTGAATCGGGCAAAAAAAGTTAAAAGTCCTGCCTGATCCAGTGAATAAGAAACCAAGTCCCAGTGTCCTAAATGTAACAGGCCAGTGACTCTGACCTCACACATCTTGAAGGCCTTTGAGAGACTGGTCCTGGACTCCCTCCTACCGCTAGTCAAACCTTCACTTGACCCCCTCCAGTCTGTCTACCAGCCCGAACTTGGAGTGGATGATGCCATCATTCATCTGCTCCATCACACCTACACCCACCTGGACAAACGTGGGAGTTCAGTGAGGATCATGTTTTTTTACTTTCTCCAGTGCATTTAACACCAACCAGCCTGCACTGCTGGGAGAGAAGTTAAAAAGCATGCTGGTGGATTCTCCCATGATTTCCTGGACCATGGACTATCTCACTGACCTCCCCCCGTACATATGCCTGCAGAACTGTGTGTCTGACACTGTGGTCTGCAGCACAGGAGCTCCACAGGGGACAGTCCTGTCTCCGTTTCTCTTCACCCTGTACACATCAGACTTTATATACCACTCTGACTCCTGCCACCTTCAGACGTTCTCTGATGACTTTGCAGTGGAAGGATGTATTCAGGGTGGAGATACCACAGAGTACATGGGAGTGGTGAACAACTTTGTAGACTGATGTGAACAAAACCATTTCCAGCTCAACATCAGTAAGACAAGGGAGCTGGTGGTGAACTTCCTGTAACGCCTCTCACTATATGGAGAGAGGAGGTAGAGGTTGTGTCTGTATAAGTACTTAGACAATAAACTTGACTGGTCTACACACACAACCACAGTGTACAAAAAGGCCCAGATCTCGTCTTTATTTTCACAGGAAATAATTTCTCCCGTTGGCCATCAAACTTTTTAATTCCTCCCCTGCCTCCCTCCGTAAAGGGGTGAATTTACTACTTTTTAATACCTTTTTCAAAACCACCTGAATATTTTATAAAACCAGCACGAGCAGCAACTGTTTTAATGGACAACCTATCTAACTTTTAAACTGAACACATTTATACACTCTGGTCCAACACAATTTAAAACATCAACCAAATAGCTTTAGAAACTGTAATTTGATAATATCTTGCATTTATTTAAGCTATCAACAAGTTGTTTTTTGATCTGTGAACAGGGACTAATCCAGATCTGAATATATACTAGATTTTAGTGTCCAGACATCACAGAATCTTCCCACGCCCCGTGCTGTGTTTGTGTGGCACAATGTTGCAAATTCAGAGCGTGCACATTGACTAATAAGCTGTGCCAAACACCTTAAAATAGTGCAGTTGTTTTATTGACTGCAGTCATTAATAGAAACCCGTGAGCACAAGGACTCCTTTAAGAGGTTCTGTCTGGAACTTGAATACAACTTGAAGCCACTTTAAACCTACTATCCCGCCCCTCCTCTCTGATTTTTTCCTGGCAAACTTCATCTTTATCAAACCTGGATGAAAAACTGCTCTTGAGTTCTGACTAGTAAGGTGCACAGTGAAACAGTAGAGAGCAATATTTCTGTTCATTTACAAACCGAACAGTAACTACTCTGTTCTACTGACCTGAGTCAGTCTTTACCAGCCAGGTCCTCTAACCACCTCTTTCAATTAGCATGTCAAATAGAGAGTTACACAAAAATTTTTAAATACCTCACGAAAATGACTAATAATAACATTTAATACTTTTTTAAAGAAATGTAAAACAAATACTTGGTCGTGTAATAAATTTTAAAGACTCACTTCAGAGAATGTAAATACGACACCCTTAGCAGCATCAGTCAAACGGCATTTAACGCAGCCTACAGTTTGTGTTTTTCAGTTGTTTTATGTATTTATTTTCTTAAAAAGGTAAGTAAAACCATGTTTTTGTCTTATTTAAGGTAATTTTTTGGTTCCTTCGTTCTACTGTTTATGTAGCCAGTAGCACTCGTCATGACTAAATTGAAAATGTACATTCCATGTAATCATTATCTGTTATCAGCCCTCATTGGTGATCAGTATTGGCAGCAAAGAACATGATCGGAGCATCACTAACATTTAAAGTAATATTTTGTATTTTACTGCACAAAATGTAACATTATCAAATCCAAATCCATTTACATTGGGTCTACAAGTTGAAAAGAGCCCTGATGGAAGCTCATGAAATACATGTTGATAGGCTCCAGGGAGCCTTTTTTAAACTCTTCAAAAACAACACAAGACACCCTTAGCAGAAAGAAATGATAAGGGACAGATGAGTGGGTAGGAGCTGGGGGTGGCATAAAATGATTCACCATGGCCTAATTCACTTCTTGGTCACTCTCAGTCCTAACATTTCAGAGCAATTTTACACCAGCCCTTGATATGCTGGCATTCAGCCTCAGCTTCACTCTTGGGAGTCAAAAAGGCAAAGGCGCCTTTCTCGGAGCACACGCTGCAGCACAGCATTTTCAAAGAGATGCCTCGCCATTTCTGCAGGCTTTGACAAACATGTGCCCAGCAGAATCGGTACTACAGATGAGTCTGAAATCATGCCGCAATGCCAGCTTTCATCTACTAAGTCAACTTTAGGCTTGCCAGATGAGTACAGGCTGCTCCAGCCAAGAGTCAGTACTTTGATAAAGAGATGCAGAGCTGATGGATGTCTGCAGATATGGTTACTGCAACCTGATAAATATTGAAGGTAAGGGTTCAGCTCCATTCACTGCTCAGTGGTGATGGTTGGTTGGAGAACAGGTTTTTTTGGGTTAGATATGCCCCAGCTCATTCCACCTGTCCATGGATTAAATATCCAAGAGGAGTCTATACCAGTAGGCTTAATATTGCAAACTTCTACTTTGATTCTTGTTTCCACAGAAACCAATACAGCATCATGGTTCTCAATTTATTGATCAGTTTGTCTGATATGAGTTCTGCTTTTCTCACACTATACAGTACCATATTACAACACAATGAGATGAACCACTGGAGCCTCTGTGAGAATTTTTTTAAAAATTCACTTAACGCCTCCATCATTTCACTGTGACCAAATTGCCAAACGCTGTTTGACAAAATGAGGCTGAAGAGTTGCCTACAGCACCACTGAGAGATGTCAAAAGGCTGTAGAGGGAGATTTTCATTTGACAGTCACCAGAGACAGACTTGAATTCTCCTTGACTTTTTTTCGATGTGTGGCTCAAACACCACATTAAAAGGAGGTTACAGGACAGGTGGTGTGTTCAATATGTCCAATCAGGATAAAACACAGTTGAGAGAGCTGCTGCTCTGCACAGACCCTTAGCTTTACAATCAAAGAGTTATTCTGTTGGGCTTTGTTTGCAGAAGGCCACAAGTCCAATGGAAAACAGCAGAAAGTAGCAAAGCTTAAAAGTTAAAATTAAGTCCCTTAGGTTAAATAGGTTCTGTGCTCTTAAGAAGAGGAAACTGTGATGCTTCACCCACAAAAGCTTAAGTCTTAGATGGTCATTCGATGAAGGATAAAGGTAATGCAAATATAATGTAAATGCAACAAAGATGGTGTAAGATTCAGACTGATCATCCAAAAGCCTTTATCATTTACCAAAGATTTAGCATTTTATCCACAAACTATAAATAAGATTTTGTCAGCCTGTCCAGAGTTTTGCCACATGATTTATAAAGCAAAAAACCTAAAGATATTGATATTGATGACAAGGAACAGCAGTAATACAAAAAACTAATAAATATTTCTACAACACTATATGTCCACATAATTTTAGATAAAATATTTACATTTTTACAAACATGGGACAAATGTTAGCTTTTGTATCACAAGGCTATATTGGTTGCATGAACAGACACTACCTCTTGCTACCTCATGTAACTTAGTAACAACAGCATACAATGGCAGCAACATTCAAAGAGAAAGATCAACCCACAATGTGTTTTATGTCAGTTTGAAGCATGTAATTGACATAACCAATACTTAAACCTCTGGACAAAGTAAGTAGATTATTTTCATCCACATCAACTGTATTAAGCATTAATCTGGTTCTAGTTGAAACTGTGAATATACTAATACTAGTGAGATTACTGATAGATGAGGATGTAAAAATCAGCAGCTGATAGTGAAAGCTTTATAGTTATAAAATGTGTTAAAATCATCACACCAGGCAGAATCACAGAAGCACACACACACACACAGACAGACAGAAAGCTTACAGTAATATGTGTAAAAGAAACAATGAACCTAAAATCTGCGTCGCACACTTTAACCTTTGTGTTTGAATGACGTGGGCATTAAAAAACAATATGTAACACTGACTAATCTCAGAAGTAAAGCAGTCCACATTAAAAATACTATACTAGGCTAACCCCAACCTTGGCTAACTAAACACAAAGCTTACGCAGGTTGCCAGATAGAGGAGTCTGTTCGTACACAAGTGGACACATACGAGAAGAGTGAATGATTAAACGTTGACATGGCAATGAAGGGTCCTACACTACGTTAAACGTATTAGCTAATGTAAACATTTGCAGTGGTTGCTGTCTACAAATTCTAATGCAGCTCATGTGGATGTTATATTCTCTGTCTGCAATCTTCCAGTTTGATGCATGGCTGGTTACAAGTGCCAAAGCTAAGCCCATTATCTTGAAAACAAACAACTGCTGAGACAATACACACTCTACCAAGCCTCAAAAAATATACTGCTCAATTTGACATGTAATAAACAAATGATTTCATATTTTCCCTCACTTGCATTACATGAAGCTGTTGAGAGCTGGTCAGCTGGTTCCAGTGTGACTGTTGCATTAAATGTTAGCATGTTGGCACTAGTGAGCACTTTTTCATTCACTGCACTGATAAACTGACTGTACGTAGACTACACAGTATTAAAGCCAGTACTTAAACCTTTTCATTATATAAGCATCTCTGCTAGTAGCTGTAATAAGTTAAAGTTAACCACACCTGGCAAGTTTTTTTGTAAGGAAATTGGCTAGGCCAATTATTTAAAAATATCTGCGATGTGGATATGATCACAAAAGCGGAGCCAAACATACAGCTGACAAACATTTCAAGAGGTCATAGGCTGTAGGATTGCAGTTTAGGAAGCCAATATTTCCAGTTGTGTAGAATTTATTCCTGAATGGCCACTTTATTATTTCCTAAATATATTTCATATTGTTCCCCTAAAGATGATATAAAGCATTGTCTATACAAAAGTCCTAATGTTGGATGAACTACTTTTTAATACCTTTTTCAATACCTCCTGAATATTTTTTAAAAACAAAACGACATTGAGCTGCAAAAGTTTTTATGGACAACCTTTCTAACTTTTAAACTGATTTTCAGATACATACACTCTGGTCAGAACAACCCAATTTAAAATGTCAGATTTAGAGACTCTAATTTGCAGTTTTTTGAAGAACGGGGACTAATCAAAAGATTTTCACAGAATCTCCACATGCTGTGTTGGTGCGGAATAATGTTTCAAGTTCAACCAGTCAGTGCTGTGATGTTTGTTCTCAAAAAATGAAAAATGAAAAAGATGCAACTGCCTGAAAATATCAAACATTCGCTGTCACAGTGTATTTCTCGTGTTTCCAACTTAGCTTTCAGACTTGAGAAAGCCCTCTGGATAGAAGGGCGAAACGTCGTCAAGAAACCTACAAGTCCAGTTGCTATTGGATAAACCTTTTTTGAGATAACCATGACCTGGATAACTGAGAACCTTCACAGATGTGTTTCCAACGTTTCTTCTACCATTATATTAGAAATGTGCCCCCTCCCTAAAGAAAAGCTCAAATGAATGGTATTTTATTTCATTTTCTAAACAGCAGCAGATCACATCAGAAGTCAATTAAGGTTGCATTTAAAGCAGGTTTATATCATGTTCTTTTACTAAACTAAACAGCCTAATGTTACTCATCTTATGTCATTTCTGCCTCTACGTGGTCACCTTCGCTATTCTGTCATGCGCACACATGGGCGGTGTACAAACATCTTCTTAAAATAGCACAGTTGTTCTGTTGACTGAAATCTTTAAAAGAAACATGAACACAATGATTCTCTTTGGTTTTCTGAGCGTCAGCAACAGCCAGTGTTTCAGCACAAACTGTTAGAGACGATGTGCGACGTCAGCATCACAGACATCATATTATTTAAATCGACGAGTCTAATCCAATGTTAAATACAGTTGAGCAATAATTGAATACCTTATGAAATGACGATTAATACCTTTTAATACTTTTTAATGGCCTTCATTTTTGATTATGTGATTTACTACTTTTAAATACTTTTTAAAACCCTCCAGACACCCTGTAAAGCTGCAATAACATATAAAGAGGAGAATCAGGTATTTAGGGAAGTTTTTTTTCCAACCTGACTAATGTAATGGTAATTTCAATGACAACATGGTAATGGAAAGTAACATGTAAGATACATGATCCAAAAGAATCAAAAACTTGTTTTGAGATAATTCAACTGATGATGATGAAGATGAAGGCAGTGTTTCCCCTTCCATTATAAAAATATTGTAAAGTAGCCACTGCGAAACTACATAAACTGAATCATAACCAAAATGAATAGTTGGTGTAAAGTATGGTGGCTAAGATGTTCCAATCTAGGAAGCGAATGCCGGTTTGACACTGTGGAAACAGAACCCTCCACCCCTTTATTTAGTAAGATGTATAGATCAAACCACTGTGTTTCTCTCTGTTGAAAACTATTTCAACAAAAATATTTAATATTGTGTTTAAAATACATAATAGAAGACTACGGCTCCCAGCCTGAAAAACAGAACATTATTTTCTCTTCTTTGTGACAAATGGAATCAGATAATCAATATAATGCATTGATGTTTATGATGACTGTTGAATTTGGTTTTATCCTTTTACACATCTGTGAGTTCCATTTGACTACGCTAAAACTGAGTGACATAGAATTTTTTCAGATTCTCCTATACATAAATAATAATAATAGCAACCTGCTCATTTTTATCAATGTAGGGGAAAAAAACAATAAAATGTTTATTTTACTTAAAAACAATCACCCCTGTGAGATTAGTTTGATGAGACTGGACAAGAGAGAATTTGTGGCCATTTGAAATTTAAATCCAGATTTAAAATGTATGCTAATTCTCCGCATAGAGAGGTTTAGATGTCTGATTAGTTTACACGCTTGATGTTGAAGAAAAAATAATAACTCCAGCATAAAAAGCAGAATAAAACAGTGCTTGGTTTGTCCTTCTGTCTAACTTCTGTTTGTTGCTCTATTTTGACTGTACCTTAGATCTTTGCTAACAGCCTCGGGTCCTTCAGGATGGCTGCAACTAGCCAAAACAGAAACTAATTGGTGTTGCTGAGGGCAAGTCTGTAGTGTATGACTCATTAAGTTTAGTTTTAATGAACAAGTGTACTGCATGATTAGGAGTGCAGGACAGAGACTGTATGCCCTGGCACATAAGTGTGCTTTATAGTCTGACAAATTGGGTTCTGGATAGTCAGTTGAGTTGGTAAATGCTTTTTAACACAAATGTATTTTTGGAGAATCAGTAATGAATCTGTCAAGGTGAGGAGAGGGCAACATTTACTTCAGGATATGATAATGTATCCTAATCAAGTCAAACTCTGTACCCACAATGCTTCAGATACATCAACAGCTGTGGGTAACCAAATAATGATGCACTTTATAAAAGATTCATTGCACAAACCATTGGCAAAACCTAAGGGGTAGGTTACAAAAACCCTTGAGAATCAACCAGTATGATGCCTGGGATGTCTAGGAGTTGTATGTTTGGTGAGCTCTGCCATTATAACTCTGACATGCATCATTTCACTCATCTGACATGTGCACATCAACATTTTACTTTGCTGCAGAGCGATTACTGAGGCACAGCACTGAGGGGCTTTGATCCCAATAAGAAAACCAAGCTCCTCTGCCAATTAGTTTGAAATGAACAGGGTGGAATTGATTTTCCTCCCAAATCTACCTTAATTACTGAATGCCATGTTAACCTTACAGATCTCTTAAACGATACAGTGGGACTGGTCCCCCAGAGCTTTCTGTGTATGCTGAAGGCACTTTCATTAGTGGTTTCACACTAAAACCTCAACCAGGCAACTTAAAGCACTCTGATGTTGGAATATTGTTGAAAACACCTGCTAAACTAGATCACCAGTGGTAGCCAGGATCAACTCAAGTTCAACATTCAAGGTGGAGATTCACAAGTCCCTGATGAGAAAACCTCTTAATCACCATCTCCCTTCTCTGTTTGTGTCTTTCTCCCTGTTTGTCTAATCTGTCTGTTCTTCTGCAAGTAGGAGAAGGCTTTGAGCTACTGAATCAGGTAATGTAAGTTGTGGTTTCTAAATGCAGCCCTGCTTTATTAAGAAAGATACAACAAATTAAATGAAAAAGTCTAAACAGTAAAGCTTATAGCACTAGGGGAAATATACCATTTATACACACTTTTCTCTTTTGTTTAAGTTCTCTCAAAGTCCAAACCTTCGCAGAAACATTGCTAGCGATCAAAGATTTATGTAAATTTAGCAAGCTGCGCGCAGAACACAAAGCGCTAAAAGAAAAAAAAAAGCAGGCAAAAAAAATATCTGTGAAACTGATAGGCTGCGGAAGGCGAACCGCGTTATAGGACCACAGTATACAAACAAACATTTAGACTCAAAACAGATACCTTTAGCAGTTAACGTTAAATTATTGCAGATTTATTTTCTGTTGATTTTGAACCAGAAATATGACTGTGTAAAGAGGTGAAACCCAGAGTTTTAATCACCTTACCTCAATCGCAGCTAGAGGGCTGGATGGAACATTTTAGGATGCTTAAAATGTTTTCTGGTCCCAAAAGAGGCACAACAGATCTATTGTAATGGTGTAGAAGAGCTTGAGTAGACCCTTTGCACTTGATACAGCCACACAGCTGCAGTAGGTACCATGCTGGGTAAGAATAACAATAGTTCCTGTACAAGCAGGCTTTTGTTTTTTCTTCCTTCCTTTTATCTTCATGCTAACCCAAGTCCACATTTTCAAAGTGAGGCCCACAGCAGTAAGGAGCCGTGTGCTTTCATACAGCTGACATAAAAGTAAAAGAAAGCATTGATCATAGTACTGTGTGTTCGCAGAGCCTCACTATTATTCACTGCCATTCCCTCAGGTGCATCTCATGGGTACTGCAATATATTTGAAACTCTGCATGACAGGACAGAGTAAACTCTTAAACATAGATAATAGTAAAAAACCTCTCTGCTAAATGCATTTTTGGAGGCTTAATCTGAAATGAAACGTTTGTCCTGGGGGTTAACTATGGAAGTACACCAGTTCAGGTCTTTCTAGGTGATTGGCTATTGATTTCCTATCTGTGTAGTAGATTGGTTAGGACATTTTGCCCAGCAGAGATAGGAGAGAACTATTGTGTTTTACCATTTCATTCCCAGTGCCATTAGTGCTGAGGTATTAATCAAGTGATGCTCATGGACTATATATCATGTTCACTTATGATATTGCTGTTTTGTGTAGTCCATGAAACAGCCTTAGTTGTGATGAATTTCGGAGATGGTTTGTAGTAGATTATTGTAGAGATAGTTATATGCTAGTCCAGCTTTCCTAAATACACTGACTCAGCTTTATGCTTTTACCTTGACTGTGCAGCCACACTAAACATACTAAAGCAGGGAAACTGTAGCCCAAAGAATGGCCTTAATGAATAATAATGTGGTATTAGTATTCACCATGTGCAATCAAACTGAATTCTTTGCAAACTCTCTCCCTTCTCCATCTGAATGACACAGTGAAATCAAAAGAGCAGCAGAGGCACAGAGGCCTTTCATCTGCCACCAAGCAAAAGTAAGTGAAAGAATAGGGCAGAGAGTTAGAGGAAGTGACTCACTGCAGATTGTCTCTTTTTGCTCTGTGTGCTATCCAAAAGTCCTCTCTGACTTCTGATGTGTTTTCTGGCTGTAGCTTGTATCAAGTGGAAATTAGACAATACAAAAAGCTAATAATATACAATATCAATTAGTCTTACTAACACTGTGTTTATTTTTACAGAAAACAAAAATTACCCAACTTGTGTGTATGTTGTGCTGACAGTAGCTGCGACAATGTGGCAATATAACTATTTAAAGATGATTGCAAAACAAACACTACCAGGCACAAGGACCGGATGTCTTTATTTTAATGTGAACTACATAAGGTTCTTTGTTCTGCATAAAAATATATGTTTTTGTTGATTACAGAGCAATATTGAAGTTTTCTGCCGAATCAACTCATTGTATTGTGGTTTTTTTGTACATTTTACACAGGGACAACTTTTATGGTATTACAGTTGTCTATCTATGGTTTATTAATACATGAGAGGCCATCGTTAGCTTGTGTTCTGGTTCTTACACTTAGACGTATACACTAGCCAGAGTACAAAACAGACATGTTTTCTACATCGTTTGGTCATATTATGGCTCTGATCCTCATCTAACTGGCAAATATGGACAAAAAGCACACCACCTAACAACATGCAACACACAAATCAGGAGAACGTAGAACGTTAATTTCAACTTCAAACAAGCACTTCCAGTAGCTGTGGATGTATTCAGGAGGAAATCTGGATCACTCTTACACATCCTGTTTTAGACACATAGGCTACAAAGGCTTCAGCCTAGGGCCCCACTAGCAGGCAACCTCAGTGAGCTACATGGATTGATCTTTCAGTTTTTTGTTTTAAATTGTAGTTCATATCATGTTCTCTCTATTTTGTAATAATTGTGAGACTATAAAAATAGAGCTTTTAGCGGTATCTATTAATGACAATCATTAAAAGTCTAAATAAGATCACACTTTATAATATTACTGGTCCTACAATCATGATCAACACGAGGTAAACTTCACTTTTTACTTAGTCATATTCTTCATTTCTAAACAGCTGATTTTTGGATAAAAATATTTAATAACTGGATCTAATCATTATGCATAACTATGACAACAGAGGTAAATAAGGTAGATTGTGCTTATTTGCCAAAACAAAGTTCTGTTCTACCCCTCTCTGCCCGTGTTTGGCTAATTTTTGTAGTTGGTGCAAACTACAAATGAGCTGAACTTCTTTTTATAAGTAATACTCGAAATTATATACATACCAATATATTTCAGAAGGAAACACAGATGCACTAAAAATGTTTCCGCTGGCTGGCACTAGCAGCTGTCTGCCTCACCCGAACATGTCCACTATGTCAATGCCTCCAGAAAAAGAAGATCCACTGTCACCAACAGCTAAGAAGAGGTCACTGGCAAGCTTCTTTAACCAGGGTTCACTTACTAGTACCTCACCTATGCCAAAATTGACAGTTGAACTTGAGATCCAAAGTTACTTGCATTGGTTGGTGGAAAATGGATAATAACCCTATGTTATACACAGAAGCAAATCATAGCTTAACATTACTTAACAATACAGCAGAAAAAAAGATGTTTGCATGATTATTTTAAACCTATGGCAGGTGTTTGAGGTTACAAATGATGTGGAAATGTGTGTGTGTGTTTTCTAGCTCCTTAAAAATACAGTTTTTGGTGGCCAGAAATCTTTATGGTTCCATCTTTCATATATGAGGAGTATGTGTTAAGGGGGGGCAACTGTGCATTTGCAAAACAGGGAAAATGATCTGGTTAAGCAGGGATCAAAAACACAACATACTTGATGTAAGCATATCATAGTAACATGCAGATAAGCAAGGCTGCAGAGGCCCTTGTGAGGAAACATCCATGTTTAAAAGAAAATGGTTCCAAAACAGGCTATAAGGTTTGGAAGAACAGCCTGCGCTTCAAGATGGGAAACTATAGGACCAAACTGAGCAAAACTGGCATAAATGACATGGCTGTAAATGCAGGAAAGCATTGCTGAGCTAAAAGTCAGATGGCCTGGACTCTTCAGTAAGTAAGTAAAAGTAAAGAGCTTGAAATTGAGTAGTTGTTTATTTTACAGTAGGTCTCCATATCTGAAAAAACAAGTTTGTATTTTTAACTTGTGATGTTGTTTTCCATAAGCTCTACAGTAAGTTCCACAGGATCACCAATCAAAATCTACCACACGGGACAAACATACACCTCAGCTACTAAAGCTCTACAAAAAAAAGGAAGACTGGGATTTTGATGGCTTATGAAGAAAAGGTAACATTTTCTCAATGCTTTACATTTATCCTGAATGTTATTGATGGGTATTATGCATACCTTGTTTTTGTTTTACCAAACAAGACAAGAGCGACATCAAACAGCAAGAACAGCAGCCCTCGCTGGCCTAGGGCTGTATTTAGAGGATTCATCAGAAGTCTTCAAAATTTACAAGGTACTTTTTATGGTTTTACGTTTAGTTTTACACAAAAACAACTCTAAATGGAAGAACAGCAAATGTTTTGTATGATAAGTTAAGATTAGTTATTTTGTTTGTTTTTTAGGTTTTGCTTAAAAGAAGATTTAAAATGATATCTCACCATCTCTGGATATGTAGTTCATGTGATTGCCATTGTGTATTTTGATTTGTTCTTCTCACATTAGAAACCATCTACATAAACACAGATGTTATAATCAATGTTAAAAATCAAGTATGCCTTGATGCAAATAAAAAAGAACAATGTCAGAAACAATTCTATATAACTGGAATGCAACAAGATCAAAATCTAAATTCAGGTTGCAAATGGGTTTTAGAGAAATTTTAATTTCTAGCTTCATTATGTTTTATAGTAGTGTTTTTATTTCTTGGATCGACAACAAGATACATTTATAGCAGTGGAGTCATCCAGTTGTAGTGTCCCCTGATGACATGACAGGACAACTAGGAGCAATAGTCAGTGGCTTAAATACTTAGTAGTCTTAGCTTTGCCTAAAAAACTGCTTGCCTGTAAATATCTGAAAGTTTGTCTTTTTTGTAGGCTTGGTGATTTTCACAATTACACTTAGAATAAGGACATATTCTGTCTGTAGGATGGTTTGGAGAAAGCCCAAGAGGGGACAGTGGCCATGTGTCACACCCCATGCGTAAATTGTCTTTGAGGATCAGGTTGTAATGTCTCACAGATCTTGGACAAATTTATGCTCATTTGAGCCACCAAAAGGAGCTAAGTGGAATAGGGGCACTGACCAGTTTTGTCACTAGAGATTGGCAATGTCTAAATTTATTTTGGATCGCATCTCAACAATTGGTATACTTTGAGGTCAAAACTTTTGCCGCTCTTCATGTTTTTACTTGGTCTTCTCCCATTTTTGGAATACTATGTTAATGTCCTTTACCAAGTCATATTTAAAAAGGTTTATGTATGACATTATATATAAAGTTTTTATTTTATATAGGCATTAATAAAAAGTTAATATACCTGTAACAATGGAAAATTGGGCTTTTTATATATAATGTCATTTACATCCAAAAATGTTGCTTATCTATTACTAAAATGAAATTTTTCTTGAAGACAATTCAATTCAATTTTATTTATATAGCACCATTTCACAACAAAACTTATCTCAAGGCACTTTACAGTGTAAGGTTTAAGACCTTATACATTATATCAATATAAATAGAAAAAACCCAACAGTCCCACTTGAGCGAGCATTGAAGCAACAGTGGAGAGGAAAAACTCCCTTTAAGAGGAAGAAACCTCCAGCAGAACCAGAGGGTCCAGCTCTACACCTAGAATAGAACGTCATAAGATAGTCCATATTCCAGCAAAGCGTGGGAGGGTCTTATTATTTCTCTCCCAAGCAGAGTAGGCCAGATGGTGTACAATGCACCTGAGAAATCAAAAAGCATAATCCATAAAGAAAGTCAGCAGTCAGTTATGATGAAGAGCAGAACAATATCCAACTAACACGAGATGCTCCCTCCAATAAAGTCTTGCTCAAACTAACCGGTCAAATTTGTATCCAAGTGTTCGCTCTGTTTATTTATTTGACATTTTTTATGTTTATTTTAAATGCGAAGCACTTATATTTTACAAAAAAGACTATTTCTTTATTTTAAAGTGAAATATTAGGTAAATATATTAAAATAAAGGTTGAAATGCATTAGCAAAATGTTCTGCTGAACCCCAGCACTGTGTTTAAGTTGATAACAACTTTTTTTTATGGCCTTGTTGTTTATTCCCCTCCACTCCATAATTAGACAGTTTTAGGTTAATAAATATAACGTAAAATATAGAATTCAAAGGAAATATGACTAAAAAAACAGAACTTAGGAAAAATGAAACAGATTTTATAGGGTGGGACAGGTTTTTTTTCTCCAGTGATGGTCCTCGTGCACCCACACCTCCCTGATGTTCTGCTTTTGTTCCAGTTTCCTCTGGACCCTCTTCACTGCCTCCCTGTCACAAGACCTGATTGCCTCCTCTTCCTTTCAGGAGAGATTTGATATCC